>OY982563.1:23983183-24103864 GCA_963859945.1 Euplagia quadripunctaria | reverse complement strand
GTGTACTAAGCCATTATGTACCATTGCGTCAACTTCTTCGTAGGTTTTAGCTTTGAACCATAGAGAGGATAGGAAAGTCAAGGAGTATATGTACATGTATGCAATTTTATGAAGATCGGTTAAGACGTAACAAACAAACAAACTGACTTCGATTTATAATAGATATATAGAATATTCTTTATTGTATACCATTAATAAAATATAGTTGAAAAAATAATCATCTTACAAATCAGAGTACAATGGGCGGTCTTATTGCTAAAAGCTATCTCTACCAGACAACCTTACGAGATGATAACAAAATTATTTAATAACAACGTAGTAGTTGATGGCGTACTATTCGAGATATAGACAAATACTTATACTAGACACATACATACACATATATTTCTACATATACAGTTATTTGGTAGAGATAATATAGTATTATAGATAGCAATTTATATCTTAGTTATGGAATAGAATAATAATATTATTATTACAGTGATGGATAATGTTGCGTGACCAAATTTTTAAAGGCTGTAGGGTAATATTAGTTAAGATAATAATAATAAATACTCAACCAATCATAATGAACTCTTGCCGAGGGATGTAAAAATAAATTTTACGCGAGCGAAGCGGCGAGCAAAAGCTAGCACTGAATAAATTTGTTCATATTTCTCACAAATCGTGATGACGTTTTGTTTTCGAAGAGTAAGTAAAGAAAAAACCCGTCAACCTGCTTATCATCCCACGCAAGTTTCGCTAATTGTCTTAGCGTGACTGTGACGAGCTCAATATGGAAGACTTAAAAATAAAGAGACGATACGTATTTCATCGATTGCATACTGGATATCGTATTACAGAGCTGCATTGCATTACTATCTTGTGTTTTTTCTTATATTTCAGGCTTTAAAACACAATTTTCAACCTTGAAGGTCACTCTGCGATTTTGTGACAAAAAAACACCTTAACACAATAAAATCTATAAGCTTACTAATATTTTAGAGGCGAAAGTGTGTGGGGATGGATGAATGGATGGATGGATGGATAGATGAATGGATGGATGGATGTTTGTTACTCTTTCACACAAAAACGGCTCAACGAATCTAAATGAAATGTGGCACAGAGTTAGTCTATAGTCTGGAATAACACAAAGGCTAGATTTTTTATAACGGAAAATATACGTTTCCCGGGGGATAGATTTTCTCCAAAATTTCCAAGTGAACGGAGGTCGCGGGCAAGAGTTAGTAATATGATAAAGCTGAAAGATTATAGAGGTTTTCAATGCGACAGATTATTTTTTGTGTGTGTTTCTTATGCGATATCTTCGCCATTTGTAAACCGATTTTAATAATATTTTTTTAATTGAATTGGTTGTATTGAATCTTGGTCGTATTTAAATTTGAAAAAGGAATATTACACCTCTAAGGATGGAAAATTCAGGGATGTAGATTATTACTAATTATCATGTTTCTGGCGCATTGAAGTCGATAATACATTTTTTAAAAGTTAATTATTTAGTTAACGGTAGGCCTGCCATCACTTAAATTATCGACGCCGGACAAAAACTTCAAAAACCCCGGACACATGTGTGAAATCGCGATTTTTTCCCGGACACCATTATTTTTTTTATAAAAACTCATTTTCCATTTACATTTTTGTATTAATTTAAACAGCTTTTCGATTCATCTAACAATTATAATTTTCTCCTGACATAGTGTTCGGATTTAACCCGGACACCTTTTGAAAACCCCGTCCGGACGCCCTCTAAACTAGGACAAATCCGGCGAAACCCGGATGGATGGCAGCCCTAGTTAACGGTCTAATCTCTAGAAGCATTTTTGTTTAATTATTGAGGAAGCTATTTAATATCACACTACGACTCGGCTAGTTTGGCATAGAGAGTAGGTTTGACACGAAGGTAGAACCACCGACTAGGAAATGCTCTTGGGATGGCCTGACCGACATATTTACATGTTGCGATTGCCTATATTTGGATCATTCTGTAGTAGCCGACAACTCGTTCATAAGTGAATAATATTGAATCATTTCGCAGCCCGTTAACAATTGATTTAATTTGGCCCTGCACTCTTGTTGGCGATTCTAACTTTATCAAAAGAGACCTACAGAATCGCCGAAGTTTTTTTGTTATGGGATAAGGGGCAAACGAGCAGACGGGTCACCTGATGGTGACCCGTCTGCTCGTTGTGGAACTGGTGGAAGTGACTATTGCCGCCCATGGACATCTGCAACTTAAGAGTCACAAGTGCGTCGCCAGCCTTTGAGGTGGGAGTGGGGGAAGGGCCTCCGGTTTTTAGCCGGTCGAGCCGGCCCATACGTGCTGAAGTTTTAGCTCTGCCACGAAGCAAAGTTTTAAAAATGAGAACGGAAAGAGATCACTAAATAGAACAACTCAATAAAATAAATTTAGTGTAACCAACTCATCTATTATGACGTCTATATTAGTATAGGTTAACCAGTTCTTCAGTAAAACTTAATTAGGAAAGGATTCTTAGGGGTCGTCCATTAATCACGTTGTTTCTTGAGCAACTTTTTAACCCCCTTCCCTTTTCACCCCTCTTGGGGATGCGCGGTGAGGTTTTTTTAGTTTAAAATATATTAAATATTTTCAGATTATTATATTTAAATAGGGATATAATAGCGTGTTCTACAAAAAAATAAGTACACGTGATATTTCCCTACACCCCCTCCCCCTTGTGATATTTCGTGATTTTTTCCGAACCCCCTCCCGCCCCTTTCGGGCCTCACGTGATTAATAGACAATCCCTTAAGTGTCACACAAAATATACATAAAGGAAATATAATGGATATACACACGTATAACAATGTAATCTTACACAAATACTTACAGCTGAACAAGTATAGGTACATGTATTATAATTGAATAATAAAAGTGTTGAAGACATTCATGTTATTATCTTATCCGGCAAATAAAAGGAATGTCTTATAAATAAACGAAATTGTTATAGTCTAGTTGATTAAGAATTTATGGTTTTCTATCATGTTTATATTGTACAATGTTGTCCTTTCTCGAAGAGGTCGGAGTTAAAACAAGATTGCCGAAGTTATGACGAATATTTTCGAAGGAAGAAGCTATTGTATTAAGTTACCACTATTAGGTATTTATTTTATTTACCTATCATCGTACGAGCAGGCTAGAGAGGTTTTTCATTGTGTTCTTGTATTGCAATGAAATTTATTCATACCAAGAAGAAAAGACCGTAAACAGATCGGTTTTCTTTATACAATTAATAATGAATAAGTAGCTAGACACTACTAATCACTAAATATTATAAAACAGTCCCCCGCCGTTTGTCTGTCGGTTCGCCATAAACTGAAAAACTACTGAAAGGATTTTTATGCGGTTTTCACCAATGAATAGTATGATTCATGAGTAGGCCTGCCATCACTTAAATTGCCGACCCCGGACAAAAACTTAAAAAATCCCGGACACATGCGTGAAATCGAGGCTCTTACCCAGACACCTTAAAAAACGCCGATTCCATTTAAATTTTTAGCTTCTTAACGATTCATCTAATAATTACAATTGTCCCCTGGCACAGACACTTTTTGAAAACCCCGCCCGGATGCTCCCCGGACGCCCTCTAAACTAGGACAAATCCGGGAAAACCCGGACGGATGGCAGCCCTATTCATGAGGAAGGTTTCATTACATATTATAGAACAAAGTCCCCCGCCGCGTCTGTCTGTCTGTTTGCGATAAACTGAAAAACTGCTGAACGGATTTTCATGCGGTTTTTACTAATAGACAGAGTAATTCACGAGGAAGGTTTTGGTATATAATTTGTACCCGTGCGAAGCCGGGGCGGGTTGCTAGTAGGTGTATAATTTGTGAAAGTTTTGTGTAAATTGGTTGAAATATGATGATGATTGCTGAAGATGTCTCTAGTACCCGTGCGAAACCATTCATATGTAATTGAATAAAATTAAATAAAACTATTTTTTTATTTGAGATTTAAACATATTTATAACTTTATCTACTCAGTGTTATTGCTGGCCAATCACATCATTCTTTTTCTACGGTTGTAGACATGTGACAGCATTGTATGAATTATCCAATAGCTTTTAGCCGCGGCTTCACTTGCGCTAATGTAAATTTTGTCAAACAATTCACTATCGCTCGGAAATAATACTTTTTTTCTGGATGAAAAGTACCCTTTGACCTTTTCTGTATCCCTATCCTTGTGTATGCTAAATTTTATAGTGATCGGTTGAGTAGTTGAAGCGTGAAAGTGTATCAAACAAACCAACTCGTATTAGCGTTTATATTAGTTAGGACTAGTTAGGATTCAGTGGAGTAACTATACAATCGGAGGCCCGTGGCTAATTCATAGGATGTGTGGGTCTGACTCGCACTTGGCCGTTGTGTTCTAACTCGTGTATTTTATAGGGTTTATTAAACTAGATAACTTATATAGATTAAATTTAAAATTAATATTTTTTTTATACATTTTGTAATTAGTGCCTCTTGTGTTCAGGGGCTTTTGGTGCTCGGGGGGGCTCCCAGTCGGGGGCCCGTGGCTTTGTGCCCACTCTGCCACCCTATTGTTACGCCACTGTTAGGATTATAAAATTTATAAGTAACGACTTAGCTGGTTAGTCTGATTTCTTACTGCTGCTGCTATTTTCATTAAATCTAAACTCTACGATCGAAGATGTAACAAATACGCATATGACCAATGCCTTGCTGTGACACCCTGAAAATGGTCGAACGAGTTTACCACTAAACTTACATACAAACGCGCGAAATGTCTACTGTGAGCTGTAACTATAGCCTCCCGCACACTGTTGTCAATCCTCAAAAAGTTTGAGCACTTTTCGCAGGTTATGATAATTAGATATTATTTGAAGTGACATATATATCTCAAACTCTTATATCTAAAGTGGACGATGGTAATATTGTTTTGACTCGAGTCAATATATCGCATGTGTGACAAATAGTATTATACAAGTAGGACTTCGCGAGTTCAAGGGCATGAGCGCAGACAGCGGCACTGATAGCATGTACAACATGACATATTATGATATTTACATTGTTCGTACTGCAAATATACTTGCTACTTTTGTACCTAATTAAGTATAATGATAACTTATCTGATATGAAGTAGGTTTTTAGCGAAGAAAAGTATTTGTACTTAGGAAGAATTGTGACATGTTGATTCTGTATGGTAGTATGATAGAATGGAAACGCCACAAAGTCGAACAAGATGACTCAATAAAACAAACGCGGAATATAATAGAGGTTTTATGCCGTTCAAATAAAAACAACCGGTCTAATAGCGAAGGTTTTATGACATTCTACTATTTAACTTGACTATAATTTTCGATTACGATTTCTGACGAGTTTCGATCGCATCATAGACATACCACAACATTTTGGACAGTACGCACGTACTTGAATTTTGGATTTAATGGCATTCGTAGGGTTGCCATCCGTCCGGGTTTCCCCGGATTTGTCCTAGGTTAGAGGGCGTTCGGGGGGCGTCCGGGTGGGTGACACTCTGTGCCAAGGGACATTTATAATTGTTAGATGAATCGTTAACAAGCTAAAAATTTAAATGGAATCGGCGTTTTTTTTTAAGATGTCCGATAAAGAATCTCAATTTCACCCATGTGTCCGGATTTATTTAAGTTTTTGTCCGGCGTCGGCAATTTAAATGATGGCAGGCCTAGGCATTCGTCATAGGCATGCGTAGTGGTTTTTGGAGAAACAACCACGAGGAAGACCACATAATAAGGTAAATAATGATTAATAAAAACAATGATTGAACTCGATACAAATAAAACAACGATTCCATTGACAGTCCTTTGTAACTAAGTCGAGTGGATTTTGTAAGTCAATAAGATTAAAATTAAACTCAAGATAGCGTTAAAACTTGGAAAAAATCTTAAGCCCACGGAATGCTCTACTTTTTGTATCTTATCATTGTCTCTTTAAGCATAGATTTTAAAATTAAGATTCTTCAGTTTACACGTTTGATTCAGAAATAAAGGTCTTAGAATAAATGGACTTGTATTTCAAAACGGAAAATATAAAGAACGTTCAAGAACATCCAGTATGATGTGCTAATAATAACAGTGAGATAAAACAATAAAGGCACATAATGGCATTTCGTTCATATTATAATTGTGTTATCTGATAATATTCCATCGTATCGCGTCCTTGATAACGAACAGTGATACATTTCTTTGACTTCGCTACTATAGAATCAAACATCGAAAGGGGAAGTAATTAAATAAGTAAGAACACAAACTATTTTTTACGAACAAAGTGGCAAACTGTCAGCCTGAGAATGAGCTGTTACCTGTGACTATTAAAATTCCCAAAACCAGCGACATCATTAGCGCGTTGCCTACTTTTTCTCCTTTTCCATAGAACTCTTCTCGTCAGCAGAAACGAAACAGTGGTGCAGTATAGTGCTGTTTCACCTCAGTATTCGCACGGTACTTAGACAATTGAACGGGCTACAATACGGTAGTTGACTATAAAGTTAAATAAATTTCTCTTTATTAAACGACAAAGGAAACTTGTACGAAAAAACAAGGTATGACTTTATGGTTCATACTTTGCTAAAATAAATAAATAATAAATATAAATTTACTACTATACAACCTTGTAAACTTGGTGCCAATGTTGTGACTTACTTGCCATTACAACAAAGTCCATTTTAAAACTAATCCGGTTAAGCCATCATGGTTCTGGATATGGTTCGACAATGAGTCCGTCGGTCACCATTAGACATAACTACCATATAGTAATAACCTCAATAGGCAAAGACAACAGCTACGAACCTTTTCTCCCCTTTGTTTATCAACCGATTTTCTTTAGTAACTATTGACAAGCCTTAGTGGTTTCAATAAAAAAAATTGGCAATTATTATCAATTTAACGAATTTAACTGGTGTTCTGCAGCTTCTCAGACCTCACATGTAACTCGATTGCAGTTGGTAAGAGAACAAGGCTGCCACACGCACGGGAAATGATCTAGACTCACGGGAAATGAGCTCCAGTTTTATTCATCGATAAATGCAGAATCGCTTTCCGTACGTCAGATGGCCAACTATGTGATTATGAGGAGAAAGTGCCATTTACAAATTACTACGCACTCAGGATAGGCTACGTTTATGAAAAACTAGCAACCCGCCCCGGCTATGCACGGGTAGCAGAGACATCTTCAACAATGATCATCATATTTCAACCAATTTACACAAAACCATAATAAATTATATACATAAAGCTTCCTCATGAATCGCTCTATCTATTGGTGCAAGAAGCATGAAAATCCGTTCAGTAGGTTTTGAGTTTATCGCTAACAGACAGACAGACTTTGTTTTATAATGTTAGTGATTAGTGATAATATTTTGTTTTCTATCTACCCGCGATTATTAAGTCTACAAATTAATTAATGTTCAGTTTTTTGTCCTATCGGTTGACAATTTTATTTGAAATTATTATATATTAACTTATATTATACTTTCGACTTCGAGATTAACGGCTTTCTTAAGTATGCCAAAACACAATGAAGAACTTAAATTCTTGGAAAGTGTGTCTGTGATAGTTGTATTGTTTTGTAAAATTGTGTAGGTACTGGGATCCTTTATACAAAGATTTTTTTTTACACAAGTCAATAACAGTTATACACAGCAACAGATAAAAACTAAAATTGAGCAAGACCTCTTTAAAAACAAGCAAATAAAGATTATTTCAGCGACAAATAACTTGCGCACCGTGTCCGCAGGTTGATAATTACACCCAGTTCCGTATTTCAGTTTTTTCTAATACAATAAAATTATTCATAGTTAAAATAAGCATATCTAAGGAGGCCATCGGCCGGTGATTCCTACAGTTCGACGCTCCTGACGTGAAAACTATGTTCATAACTTTATTTATATTAAATTATTTTATAGTCTGCGTGCTTTACAGACGATATAAATGCTCATATCAAGCTCACACATCAAATTTTCGTTATAGGTATATCTCTTTTTTTTAAATGTTACAAAATTCGTAATATTACAAGTGAAAACTTTTAATTGGCCTTCACCTTGGTATTAATACATTATTTATTGTACGATTTTTAGCTGTAAGTTTTCCAAACAATGTAAAATATAATAAAATATGAGCTTTTGTATCTATAATATAAGTTATAATTTAAGTTATACACCTCGAATTAATCACGTCTTAGGTATTTCTAAAGGACAGGTGCTTACCGGACACGGCTGTTTTGGTAAGTATCTGTGTCGGATAGGCCGGGAGCCAACGTCTGTGTGCCACCATTGCACGGGCTGTCGCGAGGACACCGCACTCCACACACTGGTGGAGTGCCCTGCGTGGGCGCGGCAACGTGCTGACCTCGCGATGGCCTTGAGTGTAGGCAGCCTCTCACTGGAAACCATGGTGATGGCTATGGTCCAGCACGAGAGCGCATGGGATTCCGCCGCCTCGTTTTGCGAGGAAGTGATGAGTACCAAGGAGGCGGCGGAAAGGGAACGGGAGAGAACTAGTACTCTCCCGTCCCGAAGAAGACGCACCAGGCGCCGGAGAGAGCGAGACGATCTCCGGCCTCCATGAGCGCTTGCCTGGGGGTGACGGGATGGGTTACCCGTCGCCCTAGCAGAAGCAGGCCCGAGACGGTGGCGCGACGTGTTCCACGCGCACTTCTCTAAATCGGAGGGGGCAAGGCCCCCTCACCAAATTGCGGGGTCACCTGCTGTCTAGCAGGCGGCCAAGTCTGTCGGGGCTCACAGGGACTTCCTTCCTAGGGTACACCTGAGTCCCCGGCATCAGGACCCCGTGACGGAACACCGTGTGGTTTTAGTCGGTTCGAGTCCGACATACCATCTTACCGTTAGCCCCGGTAAGATGATGACCCGTGGGGGTTTCCACACGTAAAAAAGAAAAAAAAAAAAAAGGTATTTCTAAAGGACCATACCCCTTTGTTTCGAAGGGGTGTAAAGATTATAGGGCTACTTTTTATCCCGATATTCCCACGGGATCAGGACTTACGCGGGTGAAACCGGGTAAACTTATATAAATCGTTTTATTTCGATTTGGTGCTTTGAGGGGCCTGTAGGTCTAGCAGTCTAGTGGTTAGTAATTTCGTCTCCCACTCAGGACAAATAATTGTGTAATGAGCACGATCGTTTGTTCTGTGCCTGGGTGTAATTTATCTGTAATATGTAAGTATTTTGTTATATATAAGTATCTTTCTCAACAGTCTGGTTACCATAGTACAGGCTTTGCTTAGTTTGGGATCAGACGGCTGTATGTGAGATGTATCAAGTTAAAAAAAACTGTTAGTCGTAGGACTGCACGTCAGAAGACACACGCACATCGCGAGTTCGGTGCTTTTACCCCATACCAAAAGTGGCCAACGTGCCTAAAGAAGAAAAATACTCGTCAAAAACTGAAAGATGTCATGGGCGCTCGATACTTTTGGCCAAGGCTGTTTACATTTTACATTTCACCTCCAGTGTCACTTAGGAACCACAAATTAGTACGTTCTTGTGTCCACGCGCCTTAAATACTTGCTAAAAATGCGTTACGCTAGTACTAAATAGAGTGCAAACATAACCGACCTTAGTCAAGGAGAAACATTATTTCATTCGTAGTTCAACTGCTGTTTGTTGATACTGACACACATTTTTGTATTTTGTATCAATGTTTGTTTTTTTTTTAAAGACTGTGTCGAGGGGGACTTTACAAACATAGAAACAACGGACACAAAGAACACCCAGACTCAGGTGGGAATCGAACCCACGACCTATAAGCATAGCGGTCAGGGTCACTAACTACTAGACCAACAAGCCAGTCAAATTTGTCCTCTATGCGTTCCAAAACCATTGATGAGATTGTGATGAAACTTTGGTAGGGTGTTCTGGGGACGTCCGAGATTGTTCCTGGCCCAAAAAATCTACGGGCGCGGCAGTCCAGTACAACAATATAATTATAAAAAAGGCATTGCAACGCTTACCGGATGCAGCTAGTAATATCACTAATATTATAAAACAATGTGCCCCTCCGCGTCTGTCTGTCTGTTCGCGATAAACTGAAAAACTACTGAACGGATTTTCATGCGGTTTTCATGAATAGACAGAGTGATTTATGAGGAAGGCTTAGGTGTATAATTTGTTAAAATTTTGTGTAAATTGTTTGAAATATGATGATGATTATTGAAGATGTCTCTGCTACCCGTGCGCAGCCGGGGCGGGTTGCTAGTTTAATAATATAATAATAAACTAGAAGCTTGTTTTAGTTCAACACGCTGATCTATGGACATACCAAGACGGATTTGAAAAAAAAAAATTACATTTGATAGCGCCCACTTCTTGAGTTTGTTTAATATCACGCTATGACCATTAAGAGCCGAGCAGTGACCATAAACAAGGGAACGGCTAATTTAATATAATCTAAAGTAATTAAATGCAATTTTTTTTAAATTGACATTCCGTTTCCGTAGGTACTAACATATACGAAGTAATTACTCCGTTTTCAATTTCAAACTATTATACATTACATAATAGTATGTCTATTCGTATATCACCACTACGTATTATAAAACAAAGCCCCCCCCCCCCCGCCGCGTCTATCTATCTGTCTGTTCACGATTAACTCCAAAACTACTAAACGGATTTTCATGGGGTTTTCACCAATAGTTCCATGAGGAAGGTTTAGGTATATAATCTGTTAAGGTTTTGTGTAAATTGGTTGAAATATGATGATGATTACGGGCGGGATACGGGCGGGAATTTCAAAAAGTGTCTGACACTGTGCCAGGGGACAATTATAATTGTTAGATGAACAAGCTACTTAATTTAATTAAAAAATGGAATCGGCGGTTTTTTAAGGTGTCCGGGAAAGAATCTCGGTTTCACACATGTGTCCGGGATTTTTGAAGAGCTTGTCCGGCGTCAGCAATTTAAGTGAGGGCAGACCTACCTTTGTATTTTTTTTTATTGTAAGATTCACTACAAAAAAAACGGACAAATGGGACGCACCGAGGGTTCCGTACGATAGTACGTCTACCTCAGGAACGCAAAATTCCGTTTTTTAAGGAGAAACTTAACTTTGCAGTTCTAAAAATACTCTCCCGTACATCGACATACGAAAAAGTTAACTTTTGAGAAACGGAACCCTAAAAATGCAAAAATCTGCATAAAAGGTAATTTATTGTTAACCATGGAACCAATAAAATACAAAAAATCTCAAGGTTTAACAATATTAATAGAATTTCGCACGTTAACAGGTCTTATAACGCGATGTTTTGGGCGCGACTAGCCATTTTTAAGTTAAAAAAACATGTGCCTGAATAAAAAAATTAAAACAGCCGTTTGATAAAACATTTATTTCAACGAATCGCCGACACAATCGTATGATGAATTTAATTTTAACTGTAACTAGACTTAAATTCGTTTTCGCGAGGGGATGTGCTCAAGAGCGTATTATAAGCAATGCAAACAAAGTCATAGTCAATTCTAGGTCACTCACAATAGAATAACGTTTAACTTACGTTTAAATCTAAAGTAGACTTTTTTTACAAAGTCGAAGTCAAAGAAAAATTTATTTATATCATTTCACCGTTTTTTTAACTAATAAAAAATATATTATGTCTGCGGTCCCTTGCAGCTGTAAAGAAATCAAGCTTCGAAGCCAACGCAATCAAAAGATACGGCTATTAACAGTCTTTCGGAAAAGACGGGCAAAAATTTTCAAGAATTGATTCCCGATGGACGTACTATCTGCATACAAGTTTGTTTGCTTACGGAACCCTCTAACGGAATGCGTTAAAGAATATTTAGTTTGATTATAAATAGCAGTCCCAAGTAAATGTCCAGCGGCGTAGAGGCGTTGAATTTTGTACATAATAATAATTTATTGATCCGCGATATATACATATACTAGCAACCTCATTTTCGAAAGAAAATATGACTAAAGTAATTATGAAGTCATGTGTCTTGCAAATAAATCTACGTTTAAGAGCATTTCAAGGACATAACGAGGAATGCATTTCCTTATTGACAGCCATTTCTTGAATTTAAAAAATAAAATAATAGTTTAAAAAAAACTAAAAAAACACGCTTTTATAGAAAATCCAACTAAAAAATAGAAAAGTTTTAATCGAATTATTGTATTGTCATTGGTCTTTGACATGTGACAAATTTGAATGAAATCTGGCCGTTTAAAGTGGGTAAAAATCGCGCCCTAAGGAGTCGGTTACAAACAAACATGCAAGTGAAGCTAATATAAAGCGTGCAAAAAAGAATTTCGTTCCTACAGCGCATTATGAACAAAAGAGGGTCATTGCTAATTAATTCTCTTTTATGAGATGACGTGACGCGGATAAAGACTACAATGAAAACAGTACAAATAAATTACCTGATTAGTAATATCATATACGACGATCGCCGCTTGTGCACCCCTGTAGTACATCGGTGCTAAGCTGTGATACCTGTGGAGAAAATGTTCAAAGTTAATTTTACTCAATGGAATAGTGGAATTAAGTAGCGGATAATACAAACGAAATGGCAGAACACTAATACACGTAAGCGAAATAGAACACGTCATTAAAAAGAAAAGTTTTTAATGATTGACTGACTTTTTGGTTTGGATGGTATAAAAGAGGCGCCAAATACGGTAGGAGATTGTCAAGACGTATCATCTTCTCTTGGTTAAGCGTTGTTGTTATTGTTAAATTATTTACTTTAGTGTTTGGTTTTACAATTCAAAAATAATGTCATATTTGAAAACTAGAAGTTCCCGCGCGCCTTCGCTCGCGTTTACTTATTTGTATATTTTGCGCGGATCCCTAATTCTTTTTCCAAAATAAAAGTAGCCTAAGTTACTCAAACAGATAGGCAGACAAAAATTAAAAAAAATATTTTTACTCATAGGTATTGTGCAAATAACTGTATGAGCTTAAAAAAACCTATTATTTTGACATTACAAAAAGACACTTCAGTACGGATTCAGTTCAGAGTACTGATTAAAATAATGAATTTAATCAACATGCAACTACCCTATAAGTACCACGCAAATGGCTTAAAAAGAGATAGCAACATTCTAATCGAAACTAAAATGCAATACCGGAAACCAAGTTTTTGCTTGTCAAGTGAATTCTTAGCTATTTGTTTTAGTTACCTACTATCGCAATGTAAAGAATGTTATTATGTAAGTCTACAAAGTATGTTCGTAAAAACACAATGACTATAGAGTTCATATTACAAGTAATAGTGATTAATGGATTGACAGTTCGTCATAAATAATGGCGGACGTTTTACAGATAACATTACCGATCTTTGGACAATAAACTATTTACTTTAGATTAGTACTAATGTTGAACAGATTGCATTGACAGCTCGTCTCAAAAATGGCGGCCGTTTGACAGATAACATGGGCGATCAATGGACTATATTACTATGGAGTTACAGATTAGTACTAGCGATAGAGATTCGACAGTTCGTCACAAAAAATGGCGGTCGTTTGACAGATAACATTTCAGATCGATGGACAATGGACTATGCAGTTTGGTGGTACTAGTCATAAACAGATTGACCGTCACCATAAAATGGCGGTCGTTGACGAATGAAGTATTTACTAAATGTATGCAATTGTGTCAAATGATTTTGTGGTTTAATGAAAACAATGATATAGGTATTGAGAAAACATTATGGCATAACTAAGTAATACTGTTTTAATTTCAATATGTAGTGACTTAGATACTTATTTCTCTTTGTGTAGTGCAGTGCAACTACATAGTTTAAAAACTTGTAGTTTTACTTAAGAATAAATACCTTATGTATCTTAAAAATGAATATCTTAATATTCTCTCATAATTCAACAAGTGAAACAGATATTAAAACTTAATACTTAGGAGCTGTTGCCTGTTGATGTTTATGTAAACCTGTATTACAAGTGATCAGGCCTCCTCGGCAGTTGCATACACAGTACACTCAAACTTGAATAAGTAAATGTTTAAAAAACACAATGGCATTAATGATAAAAAAAAAATTATTAAAGAAAATAAAAAGCAGGCAGACAAACAGGTATTTTCAATAAAATTGTGTTTCTGATTAATTGCAAAGCTTTAAACAGAAAGGAGTGGGTGTTCACCCTTATAAAAAGTGTTGGAGAAATGTTCCTGTAGGCCGTAACAATATGTATAAAAAAACCTGGACAAGTGCGAGTCTGACTCGCGCACCTAGAGTTCCGTAAGCAAACAAACTTGTATGTAGATAGTACGTCCATCTCGGGAATCAATTCTCGAAGATTCATGCCTGGCTTTCCGAAAGACTATTTCGCGGTTTTAAAAATACTGTCCCATGTACGCAAAGTAAATTTTCCAACCGCAAAATAAAAGTTTGTAATCACAAAAACCATTTTTTATGTGATATAACAACAAATGAACGACATTTTGATTTTTTCCTTCACTTGTGCTATCAAACCTAGCTTCTTAGCCATTTCAGGAAAATGGGAAGTACCCTATAGGGTTTGATTTACCTGCGAAATGTTCAAATTTGGTCAAATTTAAGGCTTAAATGACCGTATCTTTCGATTGCGTTGACTTAGAAGCTTGATTTTTTTACAGTTTCAAGGGACCGCAGACATTAGTATTTACTATTAATTTCAACTTGATCCCCGTCCACGGGTTAGAGAGAAAAAAAGGGTCTTGACAGGCAGACAGACAGACAGACAGATAGATAGACAGACAGACCGACAGACAGTCAGACGGACAACAAAATGATCCTATAAGGGTTCCTTTTCTTCCTTTTGAGGAACGGCCCCCTAAAAACTGTAGACTGTGTAAAATTCGTATTTTCGTAACGTTACAATCATTCAAGACACAGTAGCAAAATGAAGGAAACCGTCCATCTAAAGAAAATATAACGTGACTCTTGTGTGCCGTGTACTTCCTCGCGGCCTTGTTTACGATGACGTCACAATACAACAGTGTACTTAAATTTAACCACTTTTGAACGAGAGCAATAAAAAATATGAGTAGTACAATCTTCAGTGATAGCATAGATTATAGATAATTGTTTATATCTCATTTATGAAGATCCAATTTTTATTGTTTAAAATTATGAAGAGTTACTGACGTAGTGAACAAAGTGCAAATAAAGTTTTCAGCGTGGTTCAGCAATGTTGTTACAGGCCAATGCATCGAAAGGTGACCATTTATGAGCAATCGCAATACTTTGTCGGACGGCCATCGCGTGTTGAAACTATTTTAGACATTAAGTAAGAATAATGGCAATATTTATAGGTATATGATATATGGCAACAACAACCTTCCTCCCTTTTTTGTACTTCCGCCCGTAGCGGCAATACACGCAGTGAAAGTTATTAAGTATTTAATTTAGTTGCCCTCGGAGACCGCCAAGCAATTACAGACCACTCTTACTATCACAATTACAACCCAATAGCCCATCAGTCCTGTCTCACAAACATAGTTACCACCTATATATCCGTAGGAATATCGGGGTAAAAAGTAGCCTATGCGTTAATCCAAGTCGGTCTCCAGCTATCTACATACCAAGTTTCATCGCAATCGGTTCAGTGGGTTTTGCGTGAAAGAGTAACAAATATCAATACGTCCATCCATCCATCCATCCAAACTTTTATATTTATAATATTAGTGGGATAATTAGCAACTTCAGGAATCCTGATAAACTAGTCTAGCCGTAGAGTATGAGGATCAGCATGGCCGTTGCCTGATTAAAATTCGTAAGTATTCCGATTCCGGGAGAAGACGATATCAGTAAAAGTCTTTTATACCACTAAGGTTGCAACAAACTGAATGCCTCATGGAAAGTAGTTACCGTAGCATATGGATGTTTAAACTACCAGGGATGACACACGCGTATTTTGTTAAATACTTTTAATACCTTTTTAGAAGACCGTGAGGTATGATACTCTCACAATTTCAACGTCCTGTCTAAAATCGTAATCGTAACCAATATTATAAAGAGGATAGTGTATTTGTTTGTTTATTTGTTGATGTGATGTAATGCGAAAAGAGGAACCTAGTCAATTCGAGTTTCTAGGTCAAAAAACTGAATCAAATCTTATCGGCTTCTCTACCTATTTTTACAGAAATCATCATCATAATTTCAGCCATAGGACGTCCACTGTTGGACATAGGCCTCCCTTAATGACTTCCAAGAAGACCGGTTGGAAGCGGCCTGCATCCACCTACGTCCTACGATCTTTACCAGGTCGTCTGTCCACCGCGATAATGGACGTCCCACGCTGCGCATTCCGGTCCGTGGTCTCCATTCCAGAACTTTTCGGGCCCATCGACCATCCGCTCTACGTGCTATGTGCCCCGCCCATTGCCACTTAAATTTGCTGACCCGTTCGGCTATGTCGGTAACCTTCGTTCTCCTCATTTCGGATTCGATCGCGCAGAGAAACACCATGCATAGCCCTTTCCTTTTACAGAAACGGAAGTTATAAATGTAATTCTTACCTCTCCTGCCCCGCCGTGTCCCAGATCTCGAACTTAACAGTAGTGTCATCGAGACACACGGTCTGCGTAAGGAATGCTGCGCCGATCGTGCTCTCCTGGTACTCGTGGAACTGGCCCTTGACGAACCGAAGCACCAGCGAAGATTTCCCTACCGCCGACTCGCCTAGGAGCACCAGCTTGAACTGGCATACTTTCGTTTGAGGAGCGCCGTTCGGCCGTTGAGCAGCACCGGTCCTGCTTGTCGCCATCGCCTGGGGAAAAAAAAAAGGGTTGTTAGGCAGAGAAACACCAGAAAGCATAATGAAATTATTTCTGTCACTTATAACACAGCACTATCTATCGCTATCGCTATCACAGACCCATGTACTATGGGTTATAAAACAAGGCTAAAAACATACTGAGATAAAAAAAATTGTAAACAAACATATTTACGTGACACACCCAGACCAATCAAATAAACTTAAAAAGATAGAAACTAATTCACCGATACCAATATTTGCACCTCTGAGGGTCTGGTATTTTCTATGTCTATTGACAGTTACTAGGGGCTGATCCCATCTCGCCTGATGACGCTAGTCACCAACAGCTGGTGACTAGGAATGGGATTCTTTAACCACTTTTCAGGGAAAGCAAGAAAGAAAAATTGGATTTTCTGCTCGAGAAATGGGGAAATTATGGAAAACTTCGGGAGAAAGTAATAAATTACAAACGTTTTTATTATTAATTCATACTAGCTGACCCGACAGACGTTATCCTGTCAAAATTTCAATAAATTTATTTTATTCGTCCCCAATGATTCCCAGAATTTTCCGGGCAAATAATCCAAATTTTCTTCCTTCAAAAACCTTATTCACTTATGAATATTTAAAAGTAAGAATAAGACACATCGGCCTAGCCGTTCTTAAGTGATACGCTTACCGATGAACAACATTTCATTATTATTTATATTTAGACTGATAGATAATAATGTATACGTGACTTTACAGATGAGTGACTGATAACAAAAAGGAACGCCCGCCCGTACTTGGGAGGACACTTAATGTCATGGGATCCTCTATTATATTATTTAAAAAAAATACTGACATAATAAAAAATACGCTTTCATGGCGAACCGAATTAAAAAGTAAATGAGTTCCACTATCCATCTCTGGGCTTCATCATCAGGCCACCTTTACGAAACCCAATCTACTGGACTCATTAAAACTCGTGTTGGGCGTTAAACAATTAATTTTTTAATCAACTCGTTAATTGACAAAAAAATTAGTTGCAATTTAATTAATTATAATTTTATTAAATTATAATATTTTTAGTGTAATGTTTCTTTTTAGCAAACCCATTTGATCCTATCCCAAATGCCGTACCTTAATTTTTTCCGTGTAAATGTTTCCCTAATTTTATTAATGGCAAAAGCACAAGCCGTGCCAAGTAATAAAATAAAAAATAAAAAAATACAGTGAATAAGAATACTAAAAAATCTGGAGAAGTGGTGGAACAGCACTGATTTCAAAAATTCTTGTTCGTTCCTTAGACCTCTTTAGGAACATTCATCACCACTAAGCTCTGCCTTGGTATGAAAAATAAAAAAATTAAGAGAATTTTCCCCATCCCCAATAGTAAAGGGATATTATCTGTCTGTCTGAACGCAATAATCTACATACCAAGTTTCATCGTAATCGGTTCAGTAGTTTTTGCGTGAAAGAATAACAAACATACATACAAAATATTAAAGGATAATTAGTTAAATACAAAATAGTAGTGAAAGCCTTTCTATTGTATAAATTATAATGATTATTTAAAAAAAAAATCTTGAAAAAACATCAAGTTGCGTACACTATGCGTAGGTATAATCTATATACCTACGCATAGTACGCATACAGGGCAGGCCATGTGATCATTAATGTATTATAGAAAGTTCAAAATTTTATTTGGTGATTTTATTTTTTATTCGCAGTTTAGGAGCAAATTAATGTGTAAATAACATTTCTCTGTTTAATAAATCTTCCCAATATAGTAAAAAAATAAACCTGTACTAAATGCCACGATAACATTGACCTTTCAACGTTTAACGGATTAATAAAAAAAAATGAAACCTAATATGTAAGATAAAAAAAGATTTTTTACATATGAACGAACTGGCCACTTCGATCTAAAATATCTCGCATTTGATTAGGAATTCCAAATTCAAATTAATTTCAAATTTAAGTTGGTGTATTTATGTTTCGAATTTCGTGAGTCGTATGTTGTCGCGTCATTTGATTCTTCTTTGATATCGTTTTGTTCATGCCTTGGCAACTCGGGAACAAAATTTTATTTTTTTAAAAGAGCCATCTTCACCTGATACATAAAACTGTTATTGTAGGTTACCATATTTTACCGTCACACATTTAAGCTATTTTATATAACTTGCCAAGTTTGTATATTCATTTCAAAAGGTTTCTTTCAATTCAATTCATTCTTAATCATTCCGTGGTTAATATTAAATAAAAAAGTTTAAAACTTTTATTCATTTATATTTAAAATAATAGATCATTGTTTCGAAATAAAATAAATTATTACCCGAGACCATAAAGTAGTTAACCAGTATAACACGCTGGCAACTCTGGTCTCTGTCTAAATGTCAAATGTCAGAAAAAAAATCGCCGGTTTGTTATTTATTATATAATTTAAATTATTTGTTGTTTGTATTTATAAAAGTGATAAGATTTATAAAGTATTTTTCGTTATGAATTGGTGCAAAATAAGTAAACAATGTTCTCACAGTCAAAAGGAGTTCTACATTTTATAAAAATGTATGTGGTGACAGTGACAGTTCCTAAAGTCTTGTAAATGAAATTATAATAAAATATGTTATTAATAAACTAATTAAATTAAACTTTTGTGTTATTTATTCCGTGCTGATAATTATACATTATAGCTATAGCTTTAGCAATAATACATGTTTACACCTGTAGTCAGCGCCTCTATAGGTGAAGTAGGGAACTAAAGTTCCCGAGCTTTGCGGTCAGAGGCGCTGACCTACACAAAACGAGTTTCCAGTCTATTTTAGTATAATATCTTTTAGTTTATAGTTTTGTTCACAATATGGTAAACCTAAAATATCGCGTTATTTACGAATACGAGTTACGCCGTGGCACTAGGGCTATTGAAACAGCACGAAGGATTAATAACATGGGGAAGCTACTTACTGTAAAAAAAAACGTGGTACGTTTTGGTACCAACGTTTTCGTTCGGGAGTTTTAACCTACAGAACAAACCATACAAACACACACACACAAACACATACACGCACACACACACACACACACACATCCAAAACACCCTCACGGGGAATCCTGTGTGATAATCCAAAACGCTCACCAATGGTTGAACCCACCAAAGTGAGCCTTGCCCCAGGCGAAAATTGACTCAAAATAACCGGACCAGTGCGGGTCTGACTCGCGCACCGAGGGTTCCGTTGGCAAACAAACTTGTATGTAGATAGTACTGCCATCTCGGAAATCATCATCAAAAAACAAACTTAACTTTGCAGTTCCAAAAATCTAGTCCCATACATAATTTTTGACAGTCAACTTCCCAACCGCAAAATATAAGTTTGTAATCACAAAAACTATTTTTTCTATGTGATTAACGACCTGCTGTGAAACCTTGCTTCTCACTAAATTACCTGATTCTAGGTCAATGGGAAGTACCTACCCTATAGGTTTTGGTTTATCTGCGAAATATGTAAATTTGGTCAAATCTAAAGCTTAAATGGTCGTACCTATTGATTTCGTTGACTTAGAAGCTTGTTTTTTTATAGCTACAAGGGACCGCAGACATATTTATGTCTGCGGTCCTGTATTTCGTTCGTACGGGGACTTTTCTCTCGATTCTCGAACATCTCTGATCTGATGAAACGATGTGTCTCTGTGTTTGAGATAAACTTAATATGGGGCGCAATAATGGTGCTGGCTTTCGGCCTTTACAGCATCAATTTTTTTTTTAATTTACTGGTATCCCAAGAACACCAACATCAGAGAGCCTTAGCGTGAGATTAGACTCTGTTTTGCAATTAGGGTCTTATTAAGAGTACATTCGTGTACAGATATGTTTGTTTATATAAAGCTATGAGCCGAATACGATTTCGTTATCTAACAGTTGACGCCCCCTTAAAATAGCTTACAATTTTATCGCTGATAAACGGGTTTTCCTAGATTTATTTATATGATATTATAATTCAAAAGCTTTTGATTTGGTTTGTTTTTAAGTTGTAGTATTTAAAGACGCAATTACAAAAGAGGATGCCCATCCATGGTTTCACTTTTAGACGTTCGCATCATTATTTGAAATGTTAAAAAAAAAATATTGATTTTAATGTGAATTTCGACCCTAAATCTCTTCTATAGAACTTGGAGTTTGAAATTAAATCTTACAAGGACTAAAACTTGAATCAATGACCGTTTCCTTAGCCGTTTCCATTTTAAGTGAAATGTTGCCATTATATAAAATAAACCATTAATGATTGAATTCAAATAAACATCGTTTTAAAATAAAATGGTTAAATAATAATATACGTGATAATAATTCGTAATGACACATTAAAATATATTGCAGTTTAGTAATCTTATTATTTAGTGTAATGTAGTCGTAGTTTATGTAGTGAATGTATACTTCAGTGTTAGTTTTGCCTTAATTTATACATGGTATCCCTGTCAAAAACATGATGCCACAAAAATAATAAAAAAACTAACGTCAGTGTCACAATATTTTCTCGTTGTTGTTTTTTAATCTAATATTGGCATTAAATTTCTCAATAACCCCAAGTTATGTTACAATATACGTTTATATTTCAGATAATACTCAGTGCAGGCTTAATAGTGCAGTTTATACATATTTGACGCAGCATAAAAAAGTGCGAAACTGATTTTTATACTGAAATGGGCAATCTCCTTTATTGATTTGACTAAAGAATTATGTAGTAACAATAAAAATTGTTTTTATTGAGTTGAACATCTAATTAGTCTGGCAAGATTTAAGGAAACTGTAGTGAAAAACACCAGCACTGGTCCACCAGACACTGCCCAGTTCCTTTTTAGGGTTCCGTTTGTGTCCGCTTGTCTGTCTGTCTGTCAAGATCGTTGTTCTCAGGATCCCGTGGAGACACTAAGTTAAAATGAATACCAACCCCGAGCGATGATTGAGAGATGATATCGCCTTCCAAGCGGCCTGTTATGCCAGTGGACAAAAATATTTTTCCTAATGTTTATTTCTCTTAGCCTTCAGCTTTAAAGCCCAAAAGTTGCGTGCTTCAAGCTATTTAATTCAGAAATATGTACGTGGTTAAAGAAAGGTCCGTACGCCAGAGCGACAGAAAAGTAAGACACCGTATCTAAATTCATACAGAAATAGCGGTAATAAAATCAGGTACATTGCGGATCAATTCGAGTGTACCTGATTCTTTTTAACAGTTAGATAAAAGTTAAAGGACAAAGAAAGGAGATAGGCACAGCGCCGACAGTCAACAACTCTTAATTGCGTCCTCTTTCTCACAAAAACAATAACATTGTCTCACTATCTCAGGCGAACGTTATTAAATTAGCATTATTTATCATTGTTGGCCCACTGACACTAAATAAAAAAAAGCCATACTGTTATCAGTTTATTCATGCAAGTACAGATAAATAAGCAAACCAAACCTTTTACTTGAGAAAAAAATTAGGAAAATAACGAAAACGCATTCAGCGAGTTTGGTAGTAGGTATTCACCAAAGAGTAAAGAGGCCTAGAATCAAAGCTATTTTCATTCCATAAAAACTGTAGCGTATTCACCATAGAGTAAAGAGGCCTAAAATCAAAGCTATTTTCATTCCATAAAAACTGTAGCTAAGCTATAATATGCATAATTATACTGCACATATTCGGATAGAGCAATAAACAATGTCGTTAAAAAATGTGAGAATATGGCCACTCTAGAAATATGTGTGAATCCAAACTATAATCTCAGAAACAAATTACAATTATTCTCATTGTAAGTACCTACCTCTAACATGCCTTCCGGATATCTGATGTAAATGTCACCGTAAAATTGTGAACTCCATCAGTTCATAATATAACGCGTAAGACTATAAACTAACGTAGGTTAGGTTAGATTGTAATCTAAGGACGTTAGATTATACTACTCTGTCAAGAAAGTAGTGGGAAAACATCAATAAAATACAAAGTGTTAACTATTCTTCCAAATTTATTGTATCGAATTCAAAGTAAAACCCCTACAAAAATAATACACTTACGCCAACGGATAATTCAGTTATCAAAACATTTTTTAAATGCATTTTTTTGCAGGTCGGAGCCATATCCGGTGAATACGGTGGTTGTTCGATGGTTTTTGTTGAATTTTTGGTCAAAAATTCGTTCACAAGGATGGCCTTGGGCGATGGTGTGTTGTCGTGGTGTAATATCTAAGAATTTTCATTCCTCAAATGCCGCATAATGCTCAAATAATTTTCTTCATTTACAGTCTGACTTTCTGACCAGAATTCCGAGTGCACAAGACCTCGATAGTCAAAGAAAACAGTCAACATGATCTCGACTTTGTCGTAGTTTTTTCGGTTTCTCTTCAGTTGGAAGTCGCCATTCCGAAGCTTGTTGACTAGTTTGCATGTCAAACTCGTAAACCCATGTCTCATCACCAGTTACAATGCATTTTACGAATGTAGGGTCGGAATTGACTGGTTCTAGCATGTTATCAAAATTCATATCTTTTGGGACTAGTCGAGCGGCAACGTGTTTCATGCCCAAGCGATCCTTTAAAATCGTACGAATCGATTCGTGAGACACAGAAAGTTTAACGGATATCTCTCTCAAACTTGAATGAGGATTTTCAGTCACAATTTCCTTTACTTCAGCGATGTTAACTTCAGTTGAAGACGTTGATGGCCGAGAGAGAGAGGAGAGTGAGGCAAATCTTCCAACAAATCTCGACCGCTTTTGAATTCACTGTACCACGAGTTTTTGATAAAGTCGATTCACTGTATGCTTTCTGTAACATTTTCAGCGACTCTGAACATGAAATTTCATTTGCAATGCAAAATTTCAAACAAACTGTTTGTTCAATGTTTTTATCCATTATAAAAATCGCAAAACACTCTTGAGATGAGCTTACAAAATCGATTACTGAAAACAAACTAAATGACAGATTTTGCTCAAACTTCGCGCCAATATAGAAAACAGTTGTGTCATCTTAACCACAAAATAGAATTATTTAAATTGAATTTGGAATTAACTAAATTATCAATTCCTGATACTTTTTTGACAGAATGTAAACTGATGGAGTTTCACAATTTTACAGTGACATATACAATATTGAAGACTATAAGCACATTCTTTATAGTGTATTTGGAACTTGTGATAAGTTGAATAAAGTATTTCCTCTTAAGTGAAAACTCAAGTGATTGAAATAACATATTGTGTGCTGACACATAAGGATACATATGCCACTAATTCATAATAATTTGGGAAATCATTTAGATTTCTTCTTCTTCTTCTACTTTCCAGCAATAGCCAGTTCCGAGTTTCACATATACGACCTTGATCTTTTCGAGCTATTGCTTACACTCTCCAATCCATCTGCACAAGCAATATCATTTGCCATCGATTGCCCTATTTGGCTACCATTCTCTTTTAATATACTCTTATTTTCCTATCTTTAATTCCTAGTGTCCAGTTGGCTGCAATAATCTGTGTTTTAAATATTAATAATGTATTATTGTAGTCACATAATAGTGGTAATAGAAAGTTTTTTCTTAGTTTACAATACCAGTATATTAAGGAACCAAATGTAACGGTCAACATATGTTTGACATGACAACTTCCTGCATTAGGCATTTTCTATCAACCAACCTCTATATTATGCATAAATAAACAAATATGTCTAAGTATGTGATGGTTGATCGCTATCATGACTTCCAATGGATTGTATAATGAAAGACAGAGTAGGGGCAGGTAAAGAGCATGGATTTAATTAATAAATAGGCAAAGAAATAGAAAGTGAAAAATAATATAGGGCTAACACTATTATGCAAATGAAACACTGCTACACAAGCAGAAAATTTAGTTAAAAATAGTTGTTATTAATTACTATTAATAATGCTGCCAGATTGAAAAATATAAAAAGAATAACATTTAAATAAATGTAGGAAGTAACACTGAAGCATTGATACACACCATATAATGGCATTTGACATGTGTTTTCATTTGAAATTGATTTAAAACTGTTTATAAGAAATCTAAAACTTTAAACGAATTTCTGAACTGAGTGTGAAATGATAAACTTTGTTGGTATACAGATTGTTTTTTTAAATTTAAGTCTAAAGTTATTTAACATGAGCTCAACTCAACATGACAGTTGGCAGTATACCATGATAATGATAAGATCTATGGTTTTAAGTGGGAATTTATCTTTAGAGATATATTTCTAAGATATTTCTGTTCCGTGTGTAATCTATATAGATGTTTATTACCAAGGCAGTAATTAACAGATAATTAATGCATAATGATATTAATTTTTTAAATGTTTGATAAGTTGTTTATTGTTATAATAATTTTATTTTCGACGAAATAACCTATTGTTGCCATGACACGTAACAATCAAGCCATTTTTAAGAAATTTTATAAAATAAAGATCTTTCGACTTTAACATGGGTGATTAAGATTTATCATTTTCATATCAGTAAATAAAATGGTATTTCAGAGATTTGGTTATTTTTTATATGGAAAAGGCTGGTCAAGAAAAAGTTGCCTAGTGTATTTGTAGATAATTCTATGTGTACACAAGAAAATTGTGTTCAACTAAATAAATATATAAAAAAAATATTATTTCCCAAGGGTTTGCATCTAATTCTATGGATAACAAATTATTAATTTACATACAACTGTTGGTCATATGTTAGGCAATGTTATTCCTACAGCCTTGGTATAAATACATATTGTGATGAAAAAAGATATAATCTTGTAACACTATCAATTTTAAAATTTAAAAGGATATCCTATGTTTAATATAGCACTAACATTTTACCATGATACAGAATAATTATATTTAATAAATAAAAATCTTTTGTATTATCAGTATGTCTTTAAGAACAACTATTTAGGTTTGTAATTGAAAAAAAAAATGTCTTTAAGAACAACTACTTAGGTTTGTAATTGAAACAGTTTTAAATTTCAGTTCTATCAAAATTTGTCAATCAAAGTGACTTTACCGCTAGGCAACAATGACTGAATTTGATTCTATATGATATAACTTTAATAAGATATCTGCATAACACAAATAGCAGTTCTACTGTTTTATATTTGAATGTGTATGCTACTATATTTTAATCCCTTTGAAACAAATAGATTTTTTAAGGGCATGAGTTTAAAATACAATATAACTGGATGATGATAGTGTTGAAGATACTTCTGATAATAATTGATAAAAAAATATATAATTTAGCTTTTTGCTATCTAATCTTCTTAACCCAGTTATTACGAGGGGTGTACTTCTGTAATTGAAACTTTGCACATTTGAAATTATTTTTGGGGTATAAAATTGCAATAAGTCATATCATTGGATGGCAAGTTATGGCTTATATTACAAAAACAGCCCAGGAAACCTAGTTTTAATATGCAATAACAGATGAATCACTACTACATCACCAATAGTTATTGCAAGTTGTCATCATAGAAATATATAACATATATGTTTAACAAATCACTGTATTTTGTCTACATTGTTGTCTTTATTACTTTCTTATTCATCTCTAATGCTTATATAGACCAGGTAACCAGTATTGAATTTGTAACATCATATAATAATTACTTACCGCTTAAAAGTCCAACAAAAACACAATTGGACACCATTGACAATACTGTAATTACTAGTAAAATTCAAATAACCATGCACAATAAAAAAAAAGACTATTTGTTGTTGTTTTCTATCAGGCCTTGAGGCTTGCTAAGTAGGAAAGCGACTACAATGAAGTCTCGCCAAGTTCGGTATACAAGAAATGTTTATCTACACGTCCGTATCGTCGCGAAATCACAAAGAAACAAAAGGTATCACAATGACACTTTATCAGTCACCCTTCGGCGCAGTTCGACGGACCTATGTAATTTATTTTCTCAATCAATTTGTCCGTCGCACACTAAAACGTGTCTATTGTGATGATGACTAACCGCTTATGCCCGTATCACTTCGTTTCCTTCGACAAGGACGATTAAAAAATTACTTAGACGCCCTCATCAGAATCAGCTGTACGTCATGAAAGCACTAGATGTAGGCCTCCCCGCGTTTGCCTACTTGTCCATTTGTCTACCATGCCAAATAATACATATATTCTTCTCTTTTCATGAGCACTTTCAACAGTATTCGATAAAATGACGCATTTACTTGATTATAAGGATATGAAAGACGTACCCTCCCTGTTATTATACCGCTGTTTTGCACTTTTTCTCTGGCGACAAATCCTCACAAGGTCGCCGTGTCACCGAAAATATCATTAATTACACTCTTTAACGAATAAAATCACTAATTTTAAATGCTAAACTGGAAAATCTAGCACAGAAATGCAAAACGACCACGAACAAACATGGAAGCGAGAGAGCGAGCAAGACGTTTCATTTCACAAAAACTGTCTATGGTTTGGGTATACGTCATTATTAAGAAGCATTAGGTGATTGTTTATGAAAAAAACACTTATTTGAAAATTCTCTGAAATATTACAAAGAAACAAAACTTCACAATTAATTATAGTCTAGTTAATACTTCTAAAATAACAAGAAAATTTACCCTTAGAGTGAGTTCTGACATAGATGAAGGATTCTATTGTATTATACTTTTAACACTGACCTGGCAATACCAACATGGGTTTCATTTCCTATCTTTGTCACATTATAATGGTACGTTTACACGCTCGCGTTCAAACCGACATTCAACGAACACAAGCACGTGCACAAGTATGTGAACAGGCTGTTTGTGCATGCATGCGTGAATGTACTCGCGCTTGCCGCCGATCGGGATGACGGTCGGGTGCGTTCACACGCTCGCGTTCAAACCGACATTCAACAACACAAGCATGTGAACAGGCTGTTTGTGCATGCTTGCGTGAATGTGCTCGCGCTTGGTGCCGATCCGCATGACTGTCGGTTTTTTGACACACATCAAAGGGTAAATGTGCTTGTGTGCGTGTTCACACACACGCGCTCGGCGCTAAGCCCCGTTAATTTAGTTTGCATCTTTGTGACGAACGGATGACGCGACGACCGAATTAAGTTTTACGAAGACGACAAATTAATTTTTGATAAGAAATATGTCGGAATGGTCTAGGGAGCAAATATTACGCTTCCTGGAGTTTTACCAGGGAGATCAAATAATATGGAAACAAAAAACATAACTTCACAATGTATTTGTATTTACATACACACATCTGTATATATATAATTAGGTTAAAAATAAAAAGTAGGTAATAACATATCTAAATGTATACATAGGGTACACTGGAAGTTCTGCGCTCCTGGCCGCTCATAAATGTTTGAATTTCGAATGTTATATATGAATGAAATAAATTTTAGGCATTTGTGGTTGAAATCATAGATATATATCTATGATTTCAACCCTAATGCCCATTGTTATAATAGGGAATCGCTAAAATATTTTAGATAGGACTAGGACATAAATTTGTTTTGATAGCCAAAGCGGTATGACCCTTGACTGGCAAATGAGAGGTCCTAAGTTCAAACCCAAGTATTTCTTCTGACTTTTTGTAAGTTATATTAATTTTTTATGTTATATGAGTGTATTATTAAAAAAAAACCTTAGAAGAGAAATAAAAAAAAACATTTTTAGTTTTTTCGATTCTTTATTCGTCTTCATTTAAATATATAATTAACACGTCATCTAGAAATTGGGCTCGGGGTTTTATATTAGATTGAAACCTTACCCAGCCCAAGAACCAAACAATGGTCATAACATGGGCACAACACCCTACTGTCCTGTCTTGTATCCACGCCACAATTAATACAGATTCGATATGTGTCCGAGCGTGTGAATCAGGGCTGCCAGTAAGAACAAATTATTTTATACCACCGAGTCTCAGAACTTAAACATACAAAATCACGTACTATTATACAAAATTAGTGTTGAACAAACTACAACTATAGTACGTCACTCTGTGTGGATTTCAATAAACATGTTAACAATATAATATATTAGTAAGTAATAAATATAAAGGTGTTTAAACTTTAACTCTATGTGTATGTACGTACTTATTTTGTTATAGTGTCAGTAAGGACATTGTGTTCAATTATACAATGCATTCTATTATACAAACAGGATACATAAGAAAACCGAATTATACGAATTTTGTATCCAATTATACAATCTGGCAGCCCTGGCGCAGGCTGCGTGCCAGGCTGCATGGCAAGCTGCGTGCCGGGCTGCTACACGGCGTGCGTGTAAACGCACCATAACATTACACAGGTCGGCTGTCTTAACGGCCCTACTCATCATCATATCTGACGTACATCCCTCCAAGAACACGCACGATGCATGATACACGATGCAAAACGATCGTGAATAGTCTTGACGTACGTCATAATTATTTTTAATTGCTTGTTGGACTTTCACGACGCGTTTTGCATCCAGCGAGTACACCCACCACATGCCTAATATGCTTATGTAAATAATATACAGTATATTGCCAATTTGTGGAGAACTCCCCAAAATGCGGGGAATTTCAAACCGATTGACAACACCATTGTAACAGTGCTTTCTGCAAAATAATAAATGATTGGATTTGATTGGGGAATTTATGGGGAGACCATCAATGCGAGGAAAATGCGGGGAATCGGGAATTTTTAGCCTTATTAATTACATTACGACTGGGAAATATGACGACTATTCTGGGGTAATTTAGGAAAATGGCATTGGCAACAGCACCGTGGCCTTGAGCGGACGTACGTCGGCACGATGCGTGTGTATGCTACGTCGGGCACGTCCGTAGGGTCTTTTAATGGTGCGTTTACACGCACGCCGTGCAGCCTGGCATGCAGCTCGGCACGCAGCCTGCCATGCAGCCTGCGCTCTTATACGTGCCATCACACCAGGGCTGCCAGATACAAATTTCGTATAATTCGGTTATCTTATGTATCCTGTTTGTATAGTAGAATGCATTGTATAATTGGATACAATGTCAACTGACGCTATAACGAAATAAGTACGTACATACACGTAGAGATACTTAAAACAAATCACATCTGTGGTAAACTGTTAAATCCTTATACGTTAAAGTTAAAACACCTTTATATATATTACTTACTAATATATTAAATTGTTAACATTTTATTGAAATCCCCACAGAGTGACGTACTATAGTTGTACTTTGTACAACACTGAATTTGTATAATAGTATGTGATCTTGTATAAGTTCTGAGACTCGGTGGTATAAAATAATTTGTCCTTACTGGTAGCCCTGATTCACACGTTCGGACACATATCTGTATTAATTATGGCGTGGATACACGACAAGACAGTAGGGTGTTATGCCCATGTTATGACCATTGTTTGGTTCTTGGGCTGGGCAAGGTTTCAATCTAATATAAATCCACGAGCCCAGTTTCTAGATGACGTGTTAATTATATATTTAAATGAAGACGAATAAAGAATCGAAAAAACTAAAAATGTTTTTTGGTTTTCGCTTTTTTTAAGTTTTTTTTTAAAATAATAGACTCATATAACATAAAAAATAATATAACTTACAAAAAGTCAGAAGAAATACTTGGGTTTGAACTTAGGATCTCTCATTTGCCAGTCAAGGGTCATACCGCTTTGGCTATCAAAACAAATTTATGTCCTAGTCCTATCTAAAAATTCTAATATTTTTTAGATAGGACTAGGACATAAATTTGGTTCCTATATCTATGATTTCAACTTTAATGCTTAAAATTTATTTCATTCATATATAACATTCAAAATTTAAGCATTTATGAGCGGCCAGGAGCGCAGAACTTCCAGTGTACCCTATGTATACATTTAGATATGTTATTACCTACTTTTTATTTTTAACCTAATTATATATATGTATATATATATATATATACAGATGTGTGTACGTAAATGCAAATACATTGTGAAGTTATGTTTTCACGTCTGACGTGCAGTCCTACGACTGACTGTGTTTTTGCGTGAATGTGCTCAAACAAACAGCCTGTTTACATGCTTGTGTCGTTGAATGTCGGTTTGAATGCCAGCGAGTGAACGCACCCGACAATCATCCTGATCGGCGGCAAGTGTGAGCACATTCACGCGTGCATGCACAAACAGCCTGTTCACATACTTGTGCACGTGCTTGTGCTCGTTGAATTTCGGTTTGAACGCGAGCGTGTAAACGTACCATAAGACAGCCTTTATGTACGAGAAAAAAATTCTAAGGTTGGCAACCCTGTCTATCACTGACTCACTGTCATTCTGACAAATTTGCATTTTGCATGTGGTTTATTTTACGTACTTATATTACGTTTCATGTAAAGTACAATAAATAAGTCGCACCATACCAAAACAAAGGTTGGTATCGTAACTTTGAGAAATGAAGATAACTCGGTATAAAAAAGTACAAAAATATTTAAAATTCTATTACAATAATTACGGTTTCCATCAGCCATACCAAGTTTTGATTGACGGCACCTTTTGTTTTGCAGCATTTAAAGTAAGTCTTCTCTTCACATGTACATACTAATCACAATATATAAATAAAACATGTATTGATGTATAAAAGACGACGGAGAAGACTTAGTTTTAATTACTGCTTAAAGAGCAATACCGTATTTGCCAAAAGACCTCTAATCATCCAATATCCCCAGGATGGACAGTAGATACCGTCGCAACGGTCGTCTGATCGACATAGTGGATGAGGAATGGCGGGCGGAGCAACTTCCTCACGAGGACATCCAGGTCCCGTTAGAGGAGCTGCCAGACCCCGAGGCCGACAGTGCTGACTCCCATCTTACCCTCAAAGAGCAAAGTATGCGCTGGCAAGAGAATTTCCCTGAGCCAGCTAGCAGTAATTAAAACTAGGTATTCTATCTATAGCTATTATCATCATTAACAATTGACGCAGTAGTATGTAATGGCTAAGATATCAAATTGCAGTCAAGATGTTACAAGCTCGCAACTGCTCAACATTTATGTAAATGCAATAGAAATAAACTTTATCATACACTAATCACAATTAAATTACAAGGAAATCGCTTTTCGAATGGACAAAGACGATAAGAATAAAAAAAATGGGTAGTTTTTGGTGTAAGTGAGTTGCAGGAGATTCTTTTAAAGAATTCTCTTAAAAAATAAATACATAAATACACTATATAATATATTTTAATAAGATTGACTCGATTGGGTGGCTAGTACTACCAGTTGTACTACTTGGTAGGACTAGTAACTACTTAGTCATTTGTAGTACTATTACTAGTACTGGGTTACCCCAGAGGGAGGTATTCCACCAAGCCATCAAACTATCACATTTATAATAGAGATGGGTTATGCTAACATTGTTTTGATTGAATGTACCTTTTCTGTCAGACATTAAGAGCTTCCGACATTCGAAAACAAAGATATTTAGAAAATCTGTCATTTTTGGAAAAGGTGATTTTGAGATTTGTTTCGTTATGTGATCAGTACAATATAAGAAACTGTCTTAACAGACCGGAAGCAAGAATTGGGTTATTAAATTTAATTATGTGCAACTAAAATATAGTTTATATAATAAAAAGGTTTACATACTCACTAAATTTTAAAGGAACTTCAACAGAGACTATACATTAAAATAACTTAACAAATGACATGAAAAAAGCTGTTTCAAAGAATACAAGTAATTGATTGATAGACATTGTTACCACCTAACCTTTTTGTGTCTAAATATGTGTCATTTTGCACGGTTGCACAAGAGGTTCCTACATGCAGGGCAAGCTACCAAATCACAATTATTAAAAGTACAGTTACCATATATTAAACTTATCATTATTACATTCCAGGAACAAATAAACATAAGGGAACAAATACCAAATTATTTAAACTCCCAAACAAAACTGTTAACAACTAGATGTATAATAATAGAGACAGAAAAACTGGCAAAGAAGACTCATGGAGCCTTGACTATTTTGAAACAATATGGAATACATGAATGTAACCACAAAGAACCAATTGGTGGGTCTAATTGTATATTGTCAATGATTGGTAAACGGAATGATAAACATTATATACTGGCTACACAGGACAGGGATTTGCAGAAAAACTTCAGAGAAAAGGCTGGTGTCCCAATACTGTATCTGCACAACAAATCCCCTACATTAGAAAAACCATCTAAAGCAAGTTATGCAAGGGCTGGACAGAGTCTACAAGAGGTTTTTATAACGGAAACACAGAAAGAAGCGTTGCAATCTATTAAAAAAGTGTTTGGTGTAGAAGAGAATGTAGAAGAATCAAAAATTATAATCAAAAAGAAGAAACTGCATAATCCTAATCCTTTGTCTTGTAAAAAAAAGAAAAAGAAGGGTGTCAATAATAATAAAGTGCAGAAAGATAATGTTAGTGATGGTAAAGTTAGGAAAAGAAGAAAAAAGAAACTGCCTAAACATGTGAAAGAGCAGTTGAAGAGTGCTGTCAATAATGTTTAATGTAATGCTTTATTAAATTACATGCTTTTCATTTTGTTCCAATCACCTATTGCCATACCAGGATAGAGCTTGAGCACACCACCTATTCTAAATAGCTCGGTTAACTGGGCCCAAAACTTCTGCTTTACATTACATTGTTAGGAGACATTAATTATTTGTGTGATTTGAATCTTCATATTAAGAAATGAGAGTAAATACTTTTTAATATAGATTGTTAATTTTCTCTTAAGTTAGTTTGCGACAATTGCTTAGTTGCAGTATCCATAGTGAAGTCACTTCAAAACTTATTATAATATCCATACAACACCCTGTACGCATAATCACCTGGATTAGTCAGAGAATCTTGTTCTGCAGCAACATTCACACTATGTCTCTTCACATACGTATTTACTATCCAGCAAAACTGGAATTCGGGAAGTAAAAGCCTATTAAAACAGAACTCATAGTAAGCTGTGGTATATTGTTATCGATGAAACAACGTACATATATAAAGTAATAAATAAAAAAAAATCGCGAAAACATTAAAAATCTATTACAGGTTTATTTATCGAATAAGGGTAGCAAACAGGTATAAAAAACAAACGTACGTTTTTCAAAATAAGAATAGGTTCGTAACGTAAAATAAAACCATATTAAAAATATTTGAATATATTTTATTTAGATGGAAAAGGCCACACGAACTTGAGGCGGTACGCGCCGAACGTGAGTATGTGTATTAGCGGCAAATTCGACAGGTACACGGTGTGAAAGTGTGTGATAATGTCGTAGCATTCCTCTGGTTTAAATACTTCCTGGCCGGTGGGAGAATCCTAAAATAGTATGTTTGATTATAATTCTCCAAAGATAAATGATTACAGGCAAGGCAGTGCAGGCACTACGAATTGTGATTCAAGACAGGGGGATATCATACTTTTTTAGTACCAAACGTAACAATTCCTTTCGGTTTATCTTTTAAAATGAAAAAATAACAATTTCTCTTTAACTAACACCTCTTCCTTGCAAAACGAGACAGCAGAATCCCACACACTCCCCCTTTGGACCATGGACAGTACCATGACCTCCAGCAAGCACAATTTTTGGCTTTCCGCACCAATAGACATGGCAAGGTCGTATCGGTGCTACGTCCACGCTGAGCTCTACACAAGAGTGTGGAGTGCAGTGGCCTATTCAGCCAATCTTCCATGATGGATCTTACTGGCAAAATTGTGGCGAGCCCTGCGCTCAATCGCTCTAGTCGTTCTTTCCACTAGGCCATTAAGAGTATTAGGACCTGGTGAAGCTGGGACCGCTCAGGTCCCGCTCTAGTGCCTTCTTAGGCCATTGATATAACGATGCAAGGGCTTTTACCTCTAGGTCCCATGAACGACTAGGAGACTCGCCGCTTCGAAGAATATCGTACGGTATCCTCTTGATTCTGATCGCAATATTGCGGGTCGTCAGGGTGTCCGTTACTATCGCAATATTGCGGGTGGTCAGGGTCTCCACCCATATTTGGGCGTCATATAAGGCCATAGATCGCACGATTCCGACATAGTCTCTTGAAAGGAGAGCTACTAGAAATAGTTTAATTTTTTTTATGGGATAGGGGGTAAACGAGCAGGTGGGTCACCTGATGGTAAGTGATTATCGCCGCCTATGGACACCTATGCGCTCCCAAGTGCGTTGCTGGCCATTAAGGTGGGAGTAGAGGAAGGGGGGTTAAGGCTTTCGGTAACCTCACTCAGTCGGCAAAATACAACGAAGTATTGCTTCACGCCAGTTTTCTCTGAGGCCGTTTCACTCCGGTCGAGTGCGAATTCGGTGCCATACGTGTCGAAGCATGGCTCTCCCACTTAATTTGTGTGTAGGTGGAATTTTCATTAAATAATTTACTCTAAACCCATAGGTGGTTAAAATACATCCTAATGGTGGATAATAGTCATGGGTTAGTTACAAATGAATCGAGTGAACTAATAGAAGCGAGCTAAGAAAGTGTGAAGCATAGGTACCTCAATCGTATGTCTGATCATCGTCTCTTTAAAGTAGTTCCATAAGGCAATGGGTGGTAGCCAATAGTACCATTTAAAGTACTGATGGGAGTCGACATATAAAGTGAGCATAACTGACAATTTAAATGGGTCGAAGTCACGTTGCGCTGCATAATCGATAACCTCCGCTAACAAGCTGACGAGGAAGTTCTTCTCAGATAAGGCGTAGTTATGTACGACTTCCTTTTCCACTAAAATTTGACCTAGGAAAAAATAAGAAATATTACCTATCTTACGGGGGCGGCATATCACAAATAGCTTACTTTCACTGAATCCCACTAATATTATAAATGTGAAAGTTTGGATGGATGGATGGATGGATGTTTGTTACTCTTTCACGCAAAAACCACTGAACCGATTGCGATGAAACTTGGTATATAGATAGCTGGAGACCTGGATTAACGCATAGGCTACTTTTTATTCCGATATTCCCATGGGATCGGGACTTACGCGGGTGAAACCACGGGGCGCTGCTAGTATTATAATAGGCTACTTTTTATCCCGATATTCCCATGGGATCCGGACTTACGCGGGTGAAACCGCGGGGCACTGCTAGTTTATCATAAAAATTGATTAAACAGGCGCATCTTTTTCACGTTTTTTTTAATGCTAGTTCCAAAAAAGGCTTTTCTAAGCGGAAAGATATAGTTAACATGATACATTTTATCAGCCAAGAGATTAGTTTTGAAGTGATATAAAGTAGAAAACATGTATTTGTTTTATTTTCAGTGAAATAATATCTATGTTTTGGCTAGAACAGAACATCAGTGATGCACAGTGTAAAACTTTCATTAAAATTTTAGTTTATTAGTTTAGAAGTTCATCGCGAACAAACAACGTTACACGAAATTTATATAAGTATACTATTAGAATAAATTCTAACCTGTTTTTATAGTTCAATTAAAAACCTAGAGCGAATGCACAACTTTGTTCTCTTGTCCGTAATTCTCACTAAGAGAGGGGGGATCCCTTCATGGATCATCCCACACTATTGTATCTGCTAAGTATATTATAAATCTTAAAGTTAATATGCACAAAGGTACCTAAGAACTTCTTAAGTCCATGTTCCTGATCAGTATCAGCGCTCGCTATAATTTGTACAACGTCCTCCTCATTGAATATCTTGCTTATTATTAGTGTAGGTTTACTTTCAGGTTCTGGGTATACGAACGGAGGGGCATCATTCTCCTTCAAAGAGTGAAAGTATGAAGGGGCAGAGGTTTGCTGCTTGACTGTCGCCTCCGAAGGAATTTGTGCGATCGGGGCAGACGCTGCCTTTATTTTCATCTGCTTGTCTGTAACCTCTGATATTTGCGTATTTGTTGAGGTGTCCGATTGTTGGTCCATAATCGTGTTCATTGTCGGAGAAATGTTCAACTTTACCCGTAATACTCTTATGACAAAACTGTCACCAATATGCCCAAATGCAAAAATTATCGTAATATTATACATAAACTTCAATGAAACATATTTGACGAATCATTTTGACGTAAAATTTCTCTTATCTCGAAAGAGTTCACATTGAAAGCCCTATGATATGGAGGTTTTATTTGATACGAGGGCTACGTGCTTAGACAAGTTTAGTTTTAATTTAGCATAGTTTGCAAGATCATCATCGCTACCGTAGTACGCCTACACTCCTATAGCAATGAGCGGTCATCGAGTCTCAGTAAGCAAGCATCCTCGACTTAGGGATACTTATACCACGCCTACAGAGATGATCAGGCCTGATTTCTCCTACGGCTTCATCAGCGTGTAGGCCCAGAACTTACGGTCCATGTAACAAAAGGATAACTCTTCCGTCTACGCTCTCTGAAGACTTGACAGCAGCTTTGCAGCATAGGAACACTCCACTCAGTCCCGACTAGTTTCGAAAAGCGATCTTACCCGTCTTAAAACACTGTTTCAATTTTTAACGTGAAGATAACATCTCATATATGTAGGTATATATGACCAACAACACTATTATTGTGTCTTACTCTCGGAATAGATGAAATGAGGCCCCTGGCACTAAAGAGCTCTTTTTTATTGACACGATCTTCAAACAACATGTTCACCGTAACCAAAAAGATCTGGCGACGTTTTGCTATAGATTATAATAAAGCTCATGACTCTGTGCATCTCTTGAGGATGATGGAGTTGAACCAGATTGATAAAACTCTGTTTACTTTCTTGAAGACAAGTACCTATACGGCAATCCAGAATAATTCTTTGATATCCAACGTCGACAGTCTCAACGTGACTGCGAGTATATAAAGGTCAGGTAGGATACATTTCAGGGTGACAGTTTCAGTCCCTTAGAAAATAAGTTGACACATCTCACACACGGCCGTCTGATCCCAGACTAGGCAGAGCCTGTACTATGGTAACTATACTGCTGATAAACATACTTATATATTTCTAAATACATACAATGACATATCCTACTAATATTATAAACGCGAAAGTTTGTAAGTATGGATGGATGGATGTTTATTACTCTTTCACGCCAAAACTACTGAACCGATTGCGATGAAACTTGGTATGTAGATAGCTGGAGACCTGGATTAACATATAGGTTACTTTTTATCCCGATATTCCCACGGGATTGGGACTTACGCCGGTGAAACCGCGGGGCGCTGCTAGTTTTAGATAAATTACACACAGACACAGAACAAATGATCATGCTCATCACACAATTATTTGTCCTGGGTGGGAATCGAACCCACGACCTCTGGCTCAGCAGTCAGGATCACTAACCACTAGACCAATAGGCTAGCCAAATGCTTATGGTTGTCCTTAGCTTTGAATCTTCTCAGCACTATGCTGGAGGAATGAGAACTAGGCTATATTTTACAGAAAGGAAGTCAGGTTATATTCCATCTCGTTTTCATGAATGTTGTACAACTGTTTGCCTGCAGCCATTTCCAATGCGTAATAATATACCTATTAGACATTGATATATATTATTTATTTATTTATTTATTTCTCTTTATTGTACACCTTTAATTAGTAAATAGTGCAAATATAAGTTACAAATGTTAAGGTATAACAATCGGCGGTCTTATCACACACGGCGATTTCTTCCAGACAACCTTTGTACGGATATTGTCAAATAAAATTGAGGGTAGTCTGTGGTGTACAATATAAGGTTATGTTAATATACTGTAAACTGAATAATATATATAACCATAAACGTATCACATACATATACCAATATTAATATTACTTACACATACACTAAAATATATATACATATGTATAATAATATAATTAAAAAGTATTTATAATGACAAATAATAATCCTTCACTTGTTTTTTAAATGACTGCAAGGTTTTGGCTTGTCGAATTGTTTCAGGCAAGTTGTTCCATAACCTGACCGCTTGCACTGAAAAGGACTTGTCTGTGAACTGAGTGGAATGTCTCGGCATTTTCAGCTTTAAATTCTCTGATGATCTCAGGTCCCTGCAATGTGTGTTGTGTAGGAACTCAAAACGTTCCTTAAGATAAGAGGGAGTGTGAGGATGGAACAGAGTACTGTACAAAAGAGAAAGAATATGAACATTCCGGCGAAAGCGTATAGGTAGCCACTTGAGCTTAGAACGATATTCTGAGACATGATCATATTTGCGTAATCCAAATATGAATCTAATGCAGACGTTTTGGAGCCGCTCAAGTTTGTTCAGCTGGTCTTCGGTGAGATCGAGATAGCTGACATCACCATAGTCAAGGATAGGAAGAAGAAGAGACTGTGCGAGCGCAATTTTCGTGTTGGTAGGAAGGAAATTCCGAAGCCTTCGCAGAGATCCCGCTGTTGCAAATAATTTACGACTGATTTCTCCAATTTGAGGGCGCCAGGATAGGCACTGGTCCATATATATTCCTAAGTTTTTAACCTTTTCGCTATATGGAATAACCGAACAATTGCAATAAATAGCTGGCATTTGCTGAAGGTTTATTCTGCAGTTCAGCCTAGGACTACCCACTACAATGACCTGTGTCTTTGACGGATTTAAAATTAGTCCATAATCCTTACTCCAGGTACATATTTGCGTTAGATCTTTGTTGATAACATCAACTGCTTGTGTTATATTATCAGGATCAGCTTTTGAATAAATTTGAAGATCATCTGCAAAAAGATGGTAGGAAGAAAGTAATCGGTTTGTGATTGAGTTTATAAAAACTGCAAAAAGTAATGGGGATAACACGCCGCCCTGAGGTACGCCCGCAGATGTAGTGCACCAAGAGGAGTAAACATTGTCAATACGAGCACGCTGCTGGCGACCATACAGGTAACTATGAAACCAGTCAATTGCTGATGGAGATATGTTAAGAGAGCATAATATACTTAGCAAGACATCAAAGTCAACGGTGTTGAAAGCATTACTAAAATCTAGTAAAGCAAGGACTGTCAGCTTTCCTTCCTCCATGCCCAACCTGATATCCTCCGTAATATGGACTAAAGCTGTGTTAGTACTGTGGCCCGGACGAAAACCTGATTGGAGAGGATTTAGGAGACAATTCTTTGAGAGAAACAAGCTTAATTGATTGTGGATGAGGCGTTCAAGGACTTTGGATAGAAAAGGGAGAATTGATATGGGACGGTAATCTGAAAAAGAGGATGGATTACATTTTTTAGGGAGAGGAGTGATTTGAGCCATTTTCCACGCAGATGGAAAAACATTGGTGGATACGGAATAATTAAGGATGTGGCAAATCACGGGTAGGATTTCATCTAGGATAGGAAGTACCATATTACGGCTGATGTTGTCGCTTCCTACTGCATTAGAAGTTATTGACACTATACTCTTCTTAACATCACAAGCAGAAAATTGACTGAAAACGAATGGGGAACAGTCCGGGGTCGGAAGAGAAGAAAGATAATTTAGCGTTGCAGTCTTAGTAGTTCCTCCAAAATTGGAGGAAGCAGAAAAATGTAAGTTCAAGGAATCGAGATCAACGTCTTTTGAAGGAAAATTTGGACCTGATTTACCGACCCCTAATGACTTAAGAAACTTCCAGACTTTGACTGGATCACCATTTTCAACAGATTTGTGGATATGTCGGCGTTGAGCATTCCTACACATCTTATTGCAGTGATTTCTAATAAGCACAAATTTTTCCCAATTTGCTGTAGTAGGGTGACTCTTATATCTTGAATGTGCCCTTGCTTTCTTTCTCTGTGTCGCCTTTATTTCTTCGGTAATCCAAGGTGCGGGCAGATGTCTTACCTTTATTTGACGAATTGGGGCATGTTTGTCATATAAACATAGAAGGTGATTTGTAAAATAGTCAATTTTTTCATCAACACATTGAGAGTTGAAAAGTGCACTCCAGTCTATGTTGTCTACATCTCTGCGAAGATCCTCAAGATTCATGTCACGAAAATTACGGTGTAGGAGTAATTTAGGTTTAGGTTTAGGAGTACGGATTTGATAGGAAAGAAAGAGAAGATCATGATAGGAAAACGAATCTGCAGAGCATTGCCCATATTTAGCGACATGCTCTGCTGAGGAAATAAGGATGAGATCAAGGAGGGAGGAGTTACGGTTTGGCATATTGTGTGTAGGATTAAGTGAAAGAATAGAAAGATTATTGGATTCCAGGACAGATCGAAGAGAAGCAGAACGAGAATCGTTTTTTAGTAAACAGGTGTTGAAATCACCCATGACTATGATATGACTGTACGAAAGGGTTAAGTTTTCTAAGAGCACTTCAAGTGAAGAAAAGTAGTCTACTCGTAGGGAGGGACTGTAATATACACCGAGAAGTATTTTTGTGTGTTGGAGTAAGACTTCGATGAAAATATGCTCGCCAGCATTTGTGGGTGTTGGTTGAGATGACATACTTACTATGGAGAAAGGAATGTGAGATCGAATATACATGGCAACACCACCGCCTCGGCCACAAACACGATCGTTACGTATTAGCTGAAAGCCTGGTAACGAGTACGTTGTGGTAGATAGGCAGGGCTTTAACCATGATTCTGACACTAGAATGGCATGGATATTCGTACAGTCAAAGGTTGTCAACAAATCAGAGAAGTGTGCCGGTATGCTTTGGGCATTGATGTGAACGACATTAAAGTTCCTAGGAACATCAGAAAATTGAGTCGAGATTGTATCAGCTAGTGAAGGGATACTAATGAAACTAGCATCATCACTGGATGCCGATAGATACTCGTCAGTATCGCTGTTAGTGCCGGATGACGTCATTGGTATTATATAAAAATAATAATGTATAAATAAATAGATACAAGTTTATAAAATATTATATATGTGTTAAATGTATAAAATGTTCTTTAAAACTCTTCTAATCATTGTATCCGTCTGCCGGTTGTATGTAAACAAACATGAAACAAAAATAATAAAATATGTATGCAAGGCTAAAACAATGTTTTTAAGATTGCGTTCCAAAAAAGAAAAAAATATATATAAGACGGAAAGTTAAATATAAGTAAAAAAATATTAAAATTATACGTATACCTTTGTTCTGAGTGGTAGAAATTGGATGCTAAAAGGCTAGTATTCAAATCGCATCGCAGAAGTAATGAGTGAAACGGATCGCAATCCTATTGACATTTTAATAGCAAGTTCAATGACATATGACATTAAAGTTACCAAACTGTTGTTATCAATATTAAATAGTTGACTCAGTTGCCATAAGGAAAAAAGAAGAAGAAGAAGAATATTAAATACATGAAATTAATTAAAAAAGGGTAATCTACTAATATGTTACATAGGATAGTAAGCATACAATGTTAAGTTACGGTAACCTGCACTGAAGGTGACGTTTGAGTGACAATCTAAAATCATTAATTGGGGTAAACATACTCCGATAATAGGAAATGAGCAAGGATCAACCAACCAACATGATGCTATATTATTTTTTAGCTGCACGCCTGGTTTTTACCGCTGTTGCTTTGGCGACTGCAACCGGCTTCACTGCATCATCACAAATAGCGCTTAGTTCAGCAAGTGTCGTCACACGATGCCTCCTATCACCAGGCCCCATAATAAAAACATTGCCCTCACGGGTCCAGCATTTGTTGATGCCGAATTTCTGACGTGCGGACATAAAGACATCATGTCGTGATTTGGTCAGAAATTCCGATATTGTAACTCCTGTACCCTTTAATTTAGTTTTTGCAAACCATACAGAATCTCTGGCAGCAACTTGTTGGAATTTTACAAGTATAGGCCTGGGCTTACTTGAAGATGGAGCCTGACCCATCCTTTGGCATCTTTTGATGTCAATTTTTGTGAAACCACTCACCTTACACTGCTCAGTAATGATTTTACTGGCCACCAACGCAATGTCTTCATTCTTGTCCTCGGCTATACCATGAAGCAGTAGCATCTTCCTTCTACTCCGCATCTCCATGTTGTCTGCAGACTGAGCCAACATTTGCACCTGCTGTTGAATATCATTGAGAGCTTGAAGAACAAATTTCTTGAAACTTGCAAACTCCGCTTCAAGGCTGGTGGTAGATGTGGAAGTGCTGGTATCCTTTTGTAGCCGGTCTCTGGACTCAAATTCAGCCATACGGTTGTTAAACATGACATTCATGTCACCAATTGTCTTGAGCAGGGACTCCATACTGCAGGTGATTATGGTGGTGTTAATTAAGGATGTAATTTAAGGAGATAACACTTACACCGGCAGAAGGCCGGAAAGAATATTATATTGGATATAAGTCGGTAAGACAACTGAAACCTTCACTGAATGTGGCACGGACGGCGCAATGGTTTAAGTGGTCACCTCGCCACTACGCCGCGCCGTGTGTTGTGGTTTCAAATCCCACACGGGACAAAAAATTTTATGTTTTTTTTTGTGTTACTAAACTATTATTATTGTATATTGTTACAAATAATAATATGTAGGATTGTACGTACATGAACCAAGAATGTTCTTAGTGACAGTAATATCGAGGATATAGACTGGAATTCTGTATTAGCAGTTTTCTCTTCGCCTATCCTGAACATTGACAGTGAGATGGTTTATGTTAAAGCATCACCACGATTCCTTAAAGCCAAACTTTGGATCCCTTTTTACGAAAATTGGGCGGACGGAGGAGTATGAAATTTCGCACACTTATAGTTTATACAGAGAAGAAGTGACGAATGCTAAAATTTTTGAACAATATTTGCTACAAAGTTAAAAAAAATGCAAAAACGGGTACATACAGCTATGAATGTCCAGTATATATTTTGACCTGTCATGGTACAAAAGTCTATTCAATGATAGGTCAAGTAATATTGGCTAATGAAATAAACCATGGTCGAAATTCGACCACCACGCGATCTCTAGTATGTTTAAATACTCTCCCAGTTATACATGGACGGCTTAGATCCTACTAAGCCGTCCTAATATTATAAATGCGAAAGTGAGTTTGTTTCTCACGCTTTCACGCCTTTCCTTTCATCCACAAAACGCAAGCGACGCCGCAAACAAAACATAGCAAATTTCTAATATGATAGTTGACTGTCAAGTGAAATCAGTTCCATATACATATTGAATGTCAAAACGTTACGTTCTGTAGAAATTTGTTTGATATAACCACTTGTTACGTCATACGTTGTTATTTATTTTCAACATCATCATCTTTGTACCCTTTTCCCAATTTTAATTAGGGTCGGCGGAATGTTTTTTTTTTTTTTTATCGTATAGGGGGCAAACGAGCAGACGGGTCACCTGATGGTAAATGATTACCGCCGCCCATGGGCACCTGCAACTCGAGAGTCACAAGTGCGTTGCCGCCTTTTAAGGTGGGAGTAGGAGAAGAGGGGGAGGGGGGGGGAGAGTGGGAAGAGGGAGGAGAGGGGAAGGACGGGAATAAGGGAAAGGGAAGGGTTAGGGCCGCCTCCGGTAACCTCACTCACGCGGCGAAATGCAATGCAAGCATTGCTTCACGGCCGGTTTTCTGTGAGGCCGTGGTAAAATTGCAAAGGGTTGGGTTGGGGAAAGAAGGAATAAGGCACATTTGTTGAAGGAAAAATGGGTAGAACGCAAGTCTCGGAATGGGAACGGGACTCAGACTGCAGTGGCTCGCAGATGCCGGGGTCGTGCACCCGAATGTCCTGTATTACCTTTGACTGGAGACGCCACTAGGACAAAAACACCAGCATTTACTTTCAACGTTCGAACGAGTCTAATTTTTCAAATCTTATGCTTATAACACTTCATTTCCTGAGGGCTGTTAAATAATCTATTTTAAAAGCAGGCAACTACCCTATTACGGATTTGATTACATCACAGATAAAAAAGCTATTCATACATTATATATAATTTATTTACATTTTAACAGTAATTCAACAATCATTCCAGAGTCCCTTCTATGCAACATCTTTATTTTTCCTTAACTTTCTTTTTATCTTTTTTAACTCTATTTTCTTTCTTGCTTTTATTTTTATGTGATTTCTTAGATTTTCGTTTTTCATCGTCGTGCTTCTCGCTGTCACTATCACTCTGGTCGACATATTTTTTATCTTCATAATTCTGGTGTGTTTCATTTTGCTCTTCATACTCTTTTTTTCTAGATCTAGAATTATTATCATCACGATTGTATCGCAGCTTTTCATCCTCTTTACTATTCGTACGACTACTATCACGCACACTTTTATCTTTCGCAAGTTTCTTTATATCTCTATCGTCTTCCGTTTCTTCTTTTCGTGTTTTATCGCCACTTCTAGCCTCTCTTTCAACTTTTTGTCTTTTATCATCTCTGTATTCTCTGTTATTTTTCTGCACACTTTTGTCATCCCTTCGAGACTTTTCGTCACCTTTTTGACTCCTGTCTTCTTTGATATCACCCTTATGTGCCCTATCATCTTCTCTATCTTTTATTCCTTTATCTTCGCGTCTATGTCCATCCCTGTCATCATTTAAAGCGTCATCTCTTCGTGTCTTTTCTGTACCTTTTGAAACTCTATCATCTCTGTACGTTTTACTATTATCTTTTCTTCCTTTGTCATCTTTCCTTAAACTGTCTCTGTCATCACCTTTGAGCATTCTATCATCATATCTGCCACGACGATCATCATCTCTACGCATCCTTTCTTCATCATTATGGTTTCTAACATCTTCACGAGGCTCTTTACGATCCCTTTCATAATAGCGGCTTTTGTTGTCAGTTTTACGGCTCTTTTCATCATCCTTGCGTACCCTGTCATCCTCGTTACGCGCCCTTGTCTCTTTATTCACATCGTGACGATCTCTGCCGTCATCTCTCGGTTGCCTGTCATCACCTCGACGCTGTCTAAAGTCATCTCTATTTCTATTACGTCTAAAATCATCATTTTCTTTTTCTAGATATTCATTTCTCCTGCCTCTAGAGTCGTCACCATTCCTTTGATCATTTCTTCTGTCTCGAGATCGCATTACATCTTCTCTATCTCGCTTATCAGGTCTAGACTCCATTCTTCTAGCATCTTTCCCATAAGTGTCATAGAAACCATCATGTCCCCACCTTTCATCCTTCTCTTTAGCAACCTCTTCTGCAAGTGTTGTTGGTTCCTTTTGTTTCTTTTTCTTCTTAGATTTGTCCTTTTTCTTTTTAGAGTTTTCACTTTCATCTATAAGTAACAAAAACATAAACAGTTAATGTTATAATTATATTATTATGGATACTTTTTGTGTTACATTAGTTAAGTTTTTGTTGATTTACTTATTCATGTTACTTAGTATATTCTTTATATATCATCATCATCATTTTATATAGTTTAGTGGCCTTACATCCTATTAACGTGTGTCGCGGCGCGGGTACATGTTTTATATTTATACAAACCTAAAAGAAATATTATATTTGCGAATGTGTATTTGTTTGTGCCGCTTGCACGCCTTAATTACTTCACCGATCATCACGAAATATTGCATACACGTTTCTGGGGGTACAGAAAACGATGTAGGGATTTTCTTTAAGAAAGAAGTACTGTTCTCCAGGGGAAAGTTATTTGCAAAGGTTAGTTATCTATAAATTGGTAGGTATCAGGGCACATTCGACGCGGTACAAATGATCGTGATGGTGCTCATCACACAATTATTTGTCCTGGGTGGGAATCAAACCCACGAAGTCAACGAAGTGTGACATTGTGTGACAAGGGGTGGTGGAGTCATAAACTTTGTGACGTCACATGTCAAAATCTAAAGTATTAAATACAAAACATTACCTGTAAATGTAAAACTACATACACTACTACACTTTTACTAATAAAACAGTTTTAGAACTGCCATTTCAGATCTGGGTGTAAAATATGTGACGTCACACTAGGGAAGAGAGGGGGGGGGGGGTTCACAAATGTGACAAGGACGGGAAGGGTCCAAAAATCATGAAATTCATGTGACGTAATTTATGCTTGGCCCCTAAGCTAAGAATATATTCCAAAAAAGGTTAGAGCCTTACGTCATTCACATGGTGTAAGTACTAAGACGTGAAAAAGTGAAACTAGTCTTTGCTTGTATATAGCTAATATTTCATGAAAGAGAGCTTACATTCACTAGTGGGAGAGCCATGCTTCGGCACGTAAGGGCCGTCTCGATCGGAGTGATACCACGGCCTCACAGCAAAAACCGACAGTAAAGCAAAGTTGTGTTTCGCCGAGAGAGTGACATTACCGGAGATCCTAATCCTTCCCTCTCCCTATCTTCCCCTACTCCCACCATAAAAGCAGGCAAAGCACTTGTGACTCTCGAGTTGCAGGTGTCCATGGGCGGCGGTAGTCACTTACCATCAGGTGACCCGTTTGCTCGTTTGCATTATCGCATAAAAAAATAACTAAATATTTATTAAAAAGGATGTTGATGGAATCGCGAAAATGTTCATATAAAATAAAAAAACCATTGAAATTGACGTAAATATTTACATGTTGTTTAGTGTTTAGAAATGAGAAGCTACGCCTGGAAAAGAATTTACCCAAATTTGTTCTTCGAGATCCTTTTTAACCCCCGACGCAATAAGAGGGGTGTTATAAATTTGACGTGTCTGTGTGTCTGTCTGTGGCATCGTAGCTACCAAACGAATGCACCGATTTAAGTGTGCTTGTTTTGTTGGAAGGTGACTTGATCGAGATTATTCTTAGATATAATTCTAGAAAATCTGTTCAGCCGTTCGAAGATCATCAGCTCTTTTCTAATCATTGACGGGATTTTCGAGTCGGGGGTTTTTCAAATTTGATTATTTTTCTGGTTATCAACTATTTCTCAGATATAACTAGTCTCTTCTAATATATGACCCCACCTGTATAAAGAATATTCTTTATGACCTAGTTTTAGATAGTTTTATTAACTGACTTCAAGAAAAGGATGTTGTCAGTCAGACACATAGTATGTAATGTTGAATATTTATGTTGCCAAATATACAAAATTTTAAAGGCGTTTGTCCACATTGTTTTAAAATAAATTTTAAAAATGAAGTTGTAATTTACCACTAGAATTAGAATCACTTGAAGATGAAGAGTCTGAACTAGAACTGCTGGAGTCTGAGCTGGAGTCAGAACTGGACTCGCTATCCAACTTAATCTCTGTCATTGGAGGTGGTACATTCTGAAATAACAAATTAAAAGAATATTAATTATTATTGCACAGCTTGCACTGATAGCATATTTGATGAAGTGGTCACTTCCGCATTTGTGTTGAATGAGGGTTCATCTTTAAACTGATATATTATTTGTGTGATCTTTAAATCCGTAACTCAGGTATCGTTCTCAGAGAGAGCTGTATTTAAGAGTGTCAACGCCATCTAGCAAAGACAAGCCAAACTACACAGTAACTTTATGGTCTTGTATTGCGCAATGAAAGTTTCCGCACAGATTATTATTTATAAAACTTCGCCGCAGTCAGCCAGGCAATATCACTTAGCCTGGTCGGAGAATCCTCTTACACAAACATAACAACCGTTTACAAAAAATTATTTTGTCTGGTATGGTGAGTCTTGTAGCGCGTGATTTGTAACAAATGGCGTTACAACCGTTATGGCGTTACAGGTGTGTGTGTATGTATGTAAGTTATAAAAAAGTATGATATAATGTGTACCTTGGGCATTTGTTTTAAATGCTCTCTGAGCTCATCAGTGAGACCTCCCAAACCTATAGAGGTAAAGAAATTGATTGAAAACCGAGTGTTCTTTGGGTTGTCTCGAGGGAATAAGCCGGAGAAAGCATCCTGCAGGGTCCTGAAACAAAAAGAGAGAGTTCCTAATTACATTGGGTAGCTTAACATCCATTTTAAATATGACTGCATGGATGTTTCAGTGGATTAAATTAATGATAGTCTTGGCAACTGCATTGAGGGTTCTGGTGTTCTTGACTTAGATGCTTTCTAGTAGGTAATTGTGTGGAGTCTTTAAAAAAAGAATAAGTAAAAAATTTATTAAAAAAGTCAAGTATTTTCTAATAAATATTAAGTGGTTGAAATAATTAATAGATTTTCAAATTATTCAAATTTAGTCAAGTAGGTATTAGTTTAATCCAAGATATTTTTAATTTTATGTATTTTAGCCATAAGTGTGTACACTTCTAAGATTAACTTTGCAGTGAAAAACGAATTTTAAGCATCAATAAATTTAAATGAATTTTAAGGAAGAAATTATACAAGATTATTTGTAATAGTTGACAAAAGTGCTATGGAAATGCTTTCGTACACAGGTAGGCAAAGTAAATCATTATATGAAAATCTGACCACATCTTATTTGCAGAGGGTAAGTTTGAACAGCGGTCCAAGCGTTCATTTTGTTTATGCCATTTATTCTAAAGCTTTAAACAATTTTATTGTCATTATTATTAACTAGTATATTTTAAAAGTTGTATGCTATTTAAAACATTATTTTTATATTCAAATAGTAAAAGATTGGATGGACTCACAGGTCTTTCAGCCGATCATTCAACTTTTTCAAGCCCATGTATTCTGCAAGCTCTTGGAACAATATCTTAATATAAATTCGACTGGAACTTGTTGTGTCCTCTTCATTTAACTTTACACACTCTAACACTTCCCAACTTATTGAATCCGTAAACAATAAATGTGCGAAGAACTTGCTAACGTTTCTCAGTCTATTGGTATCTAATCTATGTGCAGTAGCATAAGAATCTTTGAATATCTCTTCAAATGGCCCAATGTATATACGGTTTATATTGCAAAACCTCTGTGCAAGTAATCCATAGAACTTTTCATATGTCCTTTGCTCAGCACAGCAGTCTAAGAACATGTGACACAGTTCCACCTCTTGACCAGGTTTTAGTTGCATTTTCATAAGTTTATGAGCACATTCTTCAAAGTCTAAACTGGAGTTAATAGTCAGATATATTGTTCTACGCAATGCTACAAGGTTGGTCTCTGTATTGTCAATTATTGTGACTTCCTTTTGTTCAGATTCTTCGTCTTCTTCTTCTTCGTCACTACCGCTTTCTCCAGTACTTCCTTCTTCACCTGATTCAGCATCAGAGCCCAATATTTCCTTACTCAGGGTTTTGTACTTCTGTTCATTCTCTTCATATTTGTCATCAAATTTGAAGACATCTGGAATATATAGATAATATGTTAGAAGACGATGCTTAATGTTTTTTTATTTTTTTGACAACATCACCAATATATATTTTCTGTGACATCAATACCCCCCCTTCTTTTTTTTTTTTTTATTATCGACCCCCCCCCTACCCTAACCCCTACTGGCCTCACTAACCTTTGCCTTATATCTTGTTTTGTCATTAATTTAGCATCTTTTTTGATTACCTAATGTTTTAATCTAATTGCTCTGATTGTAGTCACGAGTGGACTGGTGAGAGCTCAGAGACGCCTCTGTGAAGCACGAGTATCAGCAGCTACCCGCTGTTGGTGTTCATTTTTTTTATTTGTACTATTGGTATTAATAGCAGTAAAACATTGGGTAACCAAAAAAGGTATTCTACCTTATTAATAAGTCCTGAGTTACACATCTAATATGTATCAAAGTCGCAAAAGCTTAAAAACAATTCTCTTTTTTTTATGTAATAACCATTTAGAACATTATTATTTACAAATTATATACCAAAACCTTCCTCATGAATCACTCTGTCTATTAGTGAAAACCGCATGAAAATCCATTCAGTAGTTTTTCAGTTTATCACGGACGGACAGACAGACAGCCAGACAGACGTGGTGGGGGACTTTGTTTTAAAATACGTAGTGATACGTTAAGTTCAAACATGTTTCATTTATATAGTATTTAAGTGTTCAAAATGTTGTTTTAAACATGGTAACCATTAATTACTTGGTAGACCCAACAATCTGGATTAATTTTCCCTTTTGGAAAGGGCACATTAATATAATGAAAAAATTATGCTTACTCAGGATGTCCTGTGGATCTGTAGCATCATCCAACATCAAAAGATGTGTAAACTGTTCCTCTTCAGGCACTAATTCTAGCTCTTCGATCAGTGCCGGATGATCTTTGAACCCATCCTTCCACACTTGGAACATCACTTCTATCATGTACTGCACTCTCTTGTCCAGCTGGCCCTCATGAAGAATGTTTCTTAACATCTCAAATATAGCATTTACACCTTTAGAAGACACCTCAGTAAGTTTTTGTCCACATTCCTTAAGAAACGCTATTGCCACTTCAACAGAATCATCTGTTGGCGTCTCAACAAGTAACGTAAGTAGTTCTAATGCAAGAATTTCATGTGCAACTCTTTGGTTGACAAGGTGAGCAATAAAAGAGGCAGATGATATACATATAGGTTTATCATTGCGCTTGAAACCTCTTTTGAATTGGATAACTAACCTCTTTAGAAGTAGTTCACCAATATTTGGAAAACGGGAGTTAACTGCTGCTACGAGAGCAGCATAAACATTAGTGAATGTGGGAGATGCAGCTTGAGCCTGTATGACTGACCTGCATAACAAACCTCTACCACGGACAATGTTCTCCCTAAGAAGCTCCTTGATTATAATCCCGATGTTACCTACGTTGATCTTATTGATGTGACCATGTATTGATTTCTTTAGCGCTTCCCATGCTAGCCTCTGATATGCCGCTGAGGTTTTGTCCGTAATTTGAGCCTGCATCATCCTGAGTCGGGCGGGCGGTATATAAGCCCCACCGGTTCTTGTGTTTAACATGTCTGTGTCTTTTGTGCGACGCACTGGTGCTTCCTTTTTGGCTTCAGGCTCTCGTTCAATTTTGTCCTGTTTTACTGAGACTTTAGGTGATTTTGATCTGGAATGTCTACGCTTACGTCTATAATCCCTTTCACGATTTTGAGCAGGAGATCTAGACCTCGTTCGTGCTCTTTTAGACTTCATGTCTCTTCGTCTTTCTACATCATCATCGATGTTTTTATCTTTTCTACGTTTACTTTCTTTACTCGTCTCCATTTTGTATGACTTTTCAATTACAAACACAAAAATATATTAACCAGTTATTTTGGTAAAGTTAGAGAATAAACAATAACGTATATTACTCAGTACATTCACATAACATTAACGCAAACAAAAACCATCTGCTGAAACGCAAAACTTGATGGCGCGACAGCCATCTTCTTTAATAAAATAATCATAGAGAAAAGAGAGGTTCTTTGACATTGTTGTTTGTTGGCTCATAGCTCTTTGGTTGGCTCTTTGTTTGACATATTATTGTAATATTTTCCAAATGTTTATGAACTTGGTTCAGAGTCTTTACGTAAATATACAGCCTACCTAATACTAATATCAATAGATACCTAAATAATGCAACTGCGTTAATTGTATAAACAGATTCTACCAGACTGGAGATATTAGACCAAATCCTACGGCCGCCAGACCTGACTTCTTTCCGAGTGAGTAACAAAATGTGTCGTATTGAGTATTATATTATTAGTAGAGACTCTGCATCTCTAGTTATTAGCCCCTTTATGGCATTTATATAGTTCTCTTAACATCAGATACAAAAAGCAAGACTAGGACTTTAGATAAACTTTTATTTTTTTTGAACTTTAAAGCGTCCGGTGTACCGAGTAAATAACCATCCATGGAAGTCGTCTGGCAATATTGATAATAACTTCTTAGGATACGAGTACGGTACTCGAAGGGTAACCAACGGGACCATCTTTATAAGTCTCCGCTGTTCGTCTGTTCGTCCGCCTGTCTGTCAGCGGGCTGTATCTATTATCCGTAATAGGTAGACAGTTGAAATTTTCACGGAATATGTATTTCTGTTGCCGCTATAACAACAAATAATAAAAAATAGGCATTCATGGGACTGCCGACAGAAGTCAAAACTAAACGAAACGTCGACGAACGACGAACTTAAAACGTCACATTAGCAGGTTGGTGACATTAATTAATAAGGAGCTGACAGAACTCAATGTTTAGGTTAGCGCCCTCTAATGGATCTATATATGTATTATTAGCGTGACGGTCACGAGTTCAGTGCTTTTCCTCATCGATGGGGAAAAAACACTGAACTCTATTATCGTACGATAATAGATTGGTATTGGTAGACAAGTGCACTTTGATTTAGCGAACGCTAATTCTATTCAACCCTTCTCTAAAAAGCAGATTGTTGTCTATGGTTTGTTTCACAAACGTCAAGGTGCGTATTATTTAGGGGACGTCCATTAATTACGCGAGGCTTCAGAGGGGGAGAGGGTTGATCCAAATCACGTACTGTGTGATACCTACTTCCTAAGTATTGTTACGGAACTAAAGTGAGGCGCACGGTACCATCTACTGAAGATTGTGTTTGTGTGATAATTTAAATAGTAAGAATTAAATTATAATTGTGTTATTTGCGAATTATTTAAATAGTGTCTATTTTGGTCATAAATTGGTGTAACTTTCTAATCCCGAACCTCATCTCTAACAGTATTTATTACTGTATTCTCTACACACTTATTTATAACTAGTCGTCCCCGCGTTTCATCTGCGTTTATGGTCACTGCTCCGCTCCTATTGGTCGTAGCGTGATGTTTTATAGCCTATAGCTTTCATCGATAAATGGGCTATTCAACACTAAAAGAATTTTTCAATTCGAACCAGTAGTTCAAAAACAACAAACTCTTCAGCTTTATATATTATAATATTAGTATAGATATAGTCACTTTCTGGTCAGATGCAATAATAAATATAATGATATGGGATGTAAATAGATCTTCCTGTTTTAGGTAGGTCAGGTTGGGCCGTGGTTATGCAGACGTATTTTTCTGTGTTCAAATAAAGCCCACACAGGTCATCTCATCTCCTGATCACCTCAGCGGGGCTTCTGAAGTGATATGTGGGAATCAAACTGAACTACACAGATCTTAGCCGCCTCATACAGCAGGCGGTTAAACTATGCGTGGTTATAACGAGGGGCGGTCCTTGCCTCCTTCCTTTTAGAGGCATGCCCGAGACTCGCCGTATCACGACTTGTTTCTGCGAGGGTAATGGGCAGCTCATCCGTTGGCCGAAGGCCATCGCTCATGGAAATCGCAGATCATCTTGCGCTCTCCATATGCTTGGACTGACTTCCTGGCTGTTGATTGCGAGATATGTAAGAAACTAGTGCAGTGGTTGTCAAACTGCGGCCACATTTCGTGAGACTGTCGTCTTGCAAACTATCTTAGCGACGTTGCCGTTGCCTTTTTGCAGCGAAGCAGAAGCGATGCAATCACAAAACGGCCGCTGGCAGTACACCTTCGTCCACATCCACGATTCTGTACCGCTACGTGGCGATCGTATTCGATTGTTGTCGCGCTTCAGTACCGTCGAGTAGTTGTCGCGTCGCAAACCGGAACCGGACAAGTGCGAGTCTGACTCGTGCACCGAAGGTTCCGTAAAAGTACTACTAGAGAGAGTATACATTTAGGAACTAAAAGGAATGTCGTTTTACTTGCAAAGGATTAAAATATAAGGCTTAAATAGCCGTATATTACTATTGCATCGACTTTTAACATTTTTTTTTCATGGGTCCGCAGACATGATTATCTAATATTAATTTCAACTTGTTACCTATCTCCACGCGTCCCTGAGAAAAAGGTTGACAGACAGACGGACAATGAAGTGATCATAGGTTTCCTTATGTCTACATATCGAGATAACAATTATTGTGAGCCCAATCTAAATGATGGCCCTGGCCAAGTGTTTTCTAGTCACCGAAGGACAATTGTACATTTCAGGATCGATTAAAATTTTACCTCAAATTTTACTAATTGCAAAATTCTTTTTTTTTCAATGATCTTTCCAAGTTGTGAGTATGAAAGTACATTACCTATCTTCTAACAAATATTTCAATCTAATATTTTATAACAGGTAAGAAAACAAAGTAAAATTACTGCCGACTCTGTCGCGAATTGGGTGACAAGGAATTACGGGTTGACTTGGGAGCAAGGGATCGGTCATTTATCGGGGGAAAATATATTAATATCGATGTTGATGAATTGGGTGACAAGGAATTACGGGTTAACTTGGGACCAAGGGGTCAGTCAGATATATCGGGGGAGAATATGGGTGTTGATGTATTTTTTTTTTATATGATAGTATTTTACCTCTGCAACAAGAAAGAAAAAAATACCACAATTTATTAGTATTTATGACTTTATTTAATACGACAATGAAACTACAAAAGTTGCCTGCACTTCAAACAGCAATTTTCATATACCTCACAAACTGAAGCACATTAATATAATTTAATCACATAAAATATAAAAACTAACGATAATAACACCATAATAAGAGATAGGAGAGTGACTAACATTACGCAAAAATTACGAAAAACATAATATAATTATCTGAAAAGCTATATTGTTGCATCGCTTACATGATTCGTCTCGATCGTGAGATTTCTAAAAGGCTATACAATACCCAAGGCAAATTGGTCAGAGGTTTACACTTCTTCACCGAGAAACAAGCTAGTAACTTACAACTAGGTCCTTACTCGTAGTAGCGTTAGTAACATAGAATAGAAGCAGGCAAGCAACTCGCCCCGCCGCGCTCCACGCGCCAAGCAACGATACATATCTCTTAATATTATATACAATTATTATCATATCTTTGACGTTGAAACAGACCGACGCTAAATGAATGGCAAAAATATACTATAAGATACAAGGATACTCTCACTCAACAGTCGAGCGACAACCCGCGTGTCACGCCTAGCTCCCGCCGTACGATACGACACACAATATCACTAGAGCAAAAACATCACAGAAGCGGTTTGTGTCCAACACACCGTTACGTCCGCGGCCCGGCGTCCCCGCCATCTACAATTAAAAAAATATAAAACGCTATGAAAGGCAGTTTTATACGTTATATTATTGATATTATCCGAGAGCCGATTACCAAATATACTGAGGCACTTTCGCTGTTTTAACTAATAAACTATCGTTCCCTATTGTGTCCGATTGAGATCATAAACGAAAGTGACACGTAAAAACTAATTTAACTTGTAGATTGGACGTCGTGGCGTCCCCTCGCAGTGCGGGACGGACCAGACGTCCACTCACACAAACATCGGTATCGCCGAGCGCAAGCGACGACAGCCACAAACAATCCGCGACACACATCTTCCGACGTAAACGTAACTCGTTAATACATATATGTCGTTAGTAATGGACAGTTAATAGCATTACGGCGAACAATTACACGTGAATTAAACTTAAATTTAGATTATACCATCCTAAAAATACTGTTGCGTATGATAAACATTAAAAATAATGATATAAGTCTATAACTAACAATGAGGGTTAATGATCGCTTCACCATCTCCCTCCTCCGCTTGCTTACGTAACTCATTCGTACATTTGCCATGGGTTCCGTGCTAAAAACGATGAGCTAGCCTCTGCACCACTAACATGTGTGTGAATAAATTCAAGTGTCAGGAAATATATTATATATATGCGGCTTTTTTTTAGCTACAGAACCCTGTGTGCTACCGTCCAAGTTTTAGTATGCCAACATGAGCTGTGAAAATATTGAATTAGGGACAAAATTATGCATTGGAATACTAAAATTTGGTTTACAGTGGAATCACGTCTAATTAAAACATATTGAAATTAGTCATACGAAATAGGCCATAATTATTGTTATTTAAAGTGTACAGCGATGTTGCCATTGAAAAAATATATAAAAATTTCGAATTAAGATGTCGTAAGCATGATCGAGGGACATTTTTGGTGTCACAAAGTAAGCGCGTCTGGGGTGTAACACAAATATTGTGAGTATGCCGTCCCATGTGGAATATTGTTAGACAAATATCTTTTTTTAAATATAATTTTTATCACAATATTTTAATATGTTACAACACCGACGCTGTTTCGGCCGTCTAAATGCCGCCTCCACGTTTAACACCGAGGTACAAATTTGCTACTGGACCAGCCAAAAGACCTTAAAACTATCCTCATAAATTACTAATATTGTAATTAGACACATTTGCACCGTAATAAAAAGTGTTACTGGCAAGAAGTTCATGACTAGTCTTACAATTGAGTAGTAATTTATGACGTTCTCTCTCATCCCTTGAGCCTCGAAATACTAGTAGCATCGGTACTAGTCCATCGGGTCCTCAAAACCTTTCTGAAAACCTCGAAACTAAACATCAACAAAGATATAACACTACATAAATGCAAAGAGCGTACAGTACACGCTCGCTAAGCGACCGTCTAACGACGTGCAATTACCGACGATGTGACAACCCTAACAGTATAGTAACACGTGGCAACACTTACTCATAAACTAACGTTTTGTTACACGAGCAACTATCGTTACCCTAGGAGACCCGGTGATGTGATTCCTTTTTCACCCCGAGGTTCAAAACGGCAGTGTCAACCCAGAAAATTACTAAGTACACAGGAATTTTATTCCACAGTATAACATAAGTCATCGTACGGTACCGGGTGGTAGGAGTGAAAAGTTGCCAATGTAATAAAACGTTACTGTTAAATAGAAGACTCTAACCCGGGTGATTACGGTCGGTGCCCGGTATTTGTCAATTTTTGTTCGGAGGAGTTGCAGTGGGTCATTCTGAAACAGGGCGCGAGTCCGTGTATGCATGGTAGCGGTGTTGCGTCGGTGTGGGTGTGCGTGTGGGTGTGGGGGGGGGGGGGGGGAGGGGCCTAGCCCGAGGTGGGCGCGGCCACGTCCACGCGCGCGCTCTTGTTCTGCCGCACCAGCTCCGCGCGCCGCTCCTGCACAACACAAGGTATACATGTTATGAATTGCTCTGAAATAACTTAAATACCTACCATAGAAATAAATGCCTCTAAGACTTGAAGTAACATTTAAATAACGATCAGCGAAAACAAAAGACCAACAATACATTATAAACCGCTTATGTACATTTACATCATGTAAATTAATTTTAAATAATTTATCCCAATATATGTACAATGCGATTCAAATAAGAATAGGCACGTCAACGACCTTAACCTGTCAACTGTCACTTGAGAAGTACTGTTTGCACAGAAAACTAATTTAAGTATCATTAAAAAATAACTTTACGTTAGTTTAAAAATAACTAGAGATCGCCTACTGATCAATATTTGACTATACTTTATTAAGTTTTGAATGTTTTGGATTATTTTATTTATAACTTGAACAGTCATTGTATAGACTTTTCGAACATTACAGGTCAGCATATATACTAGACGCTTTTAGCTTTTTGTAGTCGTATAATTGATGTAGAAAAAAATATCAGATCGCATTTTTCATGCTTTTTTTTAAATAATTAGATTTTTTTTTAAATTTCTTATTTGCTCATCCTACTTAATTGGTTGGAATTGATAGCTATGACATCACAATATGGCGCAGTCATTCCTATTCTTATTTGAATCGCATAGCACCTACATCCTAATATTGCCATAAAACAATTACAGCACTTATTTTTACTCTAATTTAAAAATAAAAAATTGAAGCAAGCATTTATTTTATTGGCAGAGTGCAAAGCGCTCCCAGACGATGTCGCCTATTGTCGACTATTATGATATTTACTAAATTAGTGTTTTGTATTAGTTATTTGACATGTGTAGTTATTAAAAAAGTATAATTTAAATACTTTTTCCCAGTCAACTTTTTGCATAAAAGAAAATATTTAATTATGTTTATAATATTGAGCCAACGTACCTTATAAATGTGCATATAAACAGAAACTATTATTTCTGTCAAGTCAAAAACGGGACCAGATAGAATAGGTTCTCGATTTATTTTTTGCAATTTGCGAAGATCATGGATTTTAAAAGCAAGTTGCAAAAATATAAATGAAATTTTTTGAATATCTTTTTATTGAAATAAATTCATAATAAACTTAATTTATTGTTAGTTGGAACAACGTGATCGTGCACTGTTTAAATTGCCTAAATTGATTATTACGTCACACAAGTTTTAAAACGTCTTCTTTCATTGCTTGCTCTCCTATCTATGTTGACTTACAAACCGCTGATTTGCGAGAATATCGACTTAATTCAAAATTCAGTCGAATTGAACTAAGTATGCCAAATGATCATAAATATTTGATATTTTATCGTGAACAGAGATGCAACGCAGATTTCGTGCTAACGTTCCTTAGAAAGCGACAAGTTCATTATATATTTAAGACACACTCTAGCGGAAATCACAAATTCATTGCCATTCTCTAAAATCAATCATTTTTATATCCGTCGCTATTCAGCCTGTTTATGAAAAATAATGTTTTTATGGTATATGAATACAATACTACAATTGATTTAACCTATAACTTACATGCCTCTCATTATTGTATCAAGTATAATTAAGAAAAAATGACAACACAAACCTCCTTTTTGACGAAATCTAGTTTCTTCTGGATTTCTTTCTCTCTATTTTGTTCAGCAGTTGTCAGTTTAGTTTCGATTTCCTTAGTAATTACTTCGACCTTCGCCGTTGCGGCCGAACGGACCTCGGCTAGCTTAATATTCTGCGTTTATGAATGAACAAAAAAAAGTAAAATAAAAATAAACATGCATACCCCTCATGCTATGGTAAATAAAGTATGATATAAATAATACGATGAATGAAGGTTGAAGCTCTAGTTTCTTAGGCTAGATAACAGTTTGAAATGGTTTTTGGAATTGTGCAATTTAAAGCCAATTTTATGCAAAACAAAAAAAAATAAGATGTTTCGCTAAAATCACCGATATACATATAACCAACCAATATATAAAAACGTAACAAGTCTTACTTTCCCAAAAAAAATATTTGGTTTAAATTTTATTCGCATAAAAAATGTACTGGCTAGAATCCACTTAAAAACAATGGCACATTTCAAGAGTTGCGTGAATAAGCTATCAGTTTTTGCCATACTTAAACATATTTGACCTGGCATACCTTGTCCATTCCAATAACCGCTTCGAATCGGTTCGCGCAAACAAACAGAATATCTAACATATCAGACAAGAACAGCCCAGAGGGGCAGCGGTGGGAAACTCACGTGGTTGCGTAGTTTCTCCTTCTGCTCGGCCTCGATGAGCAGACGGCGGTCAGCGGCCTGCTGCAGCTTGTCCTGGATGGCGCTCTCGAGCTGCTGGAAGCGCTCCTGGTTGCCCGCACGCACCTTCTTCACCTGCTCCTCCTAATACAAATACGAAACATCATTATGGAATGTATATCCTAACAAACTAGTCAAACAGAGAATGTAGAATACAGAGTTCCCATTTGGTTTTAAACAACACAACACAACAACAACTATAATGGCAACTTGAGTTTTTTTTTAGTATGATAGTTTTACAGGCGTATGCTCCCGTTGAGGGACACCCTTTAGAGGGAGTCTAGGATAAACTTAACTTAAACTGTTTATAGTACGTAGTAGTAAGTAAAAAAAAAGGTCAATTGAACAGAAATGGCTAGGATTAGGTTAGGTTACATCTGCGACCAAAACGCAACGGCCAAAACCCAATTCTTTTACTTTACTTGGCAGTGAACCGTTTTTTTACATACACCTTTTCAACCGGATCAACTATAGTCTAGACCTGTTTCTCCGGACACCACTCTTCTGTAATGTTCACTGAAATACATTTTTTTTAGTAATTACTAATTATAACACACTTTACCGTAGTTTCGTATTAATTTTCAATTAGAGATAAAAATAAAAATCCTTTTAACAAAAAAATTAACCGACAAAAATAACTAAAAAGCAAAAAATAAGTAAACCTCTTAAGTCTTGAGCTTAATTATATAAACTATCAAATTTTATATAAACTTATTTTGAGTCGGCGCCAAACAACAAACTGATTAATTATCTAAATTTTATATGTACCTACGTAGAAATGGACATGGCTATACGTAGGTAATTAATCCTTATGAATATGTAAATGATCCTTCCTAGCGCCCTGCCTAATGTACCTTAATTATCAACTTGTCCAATAGTGACGTACGACGTATTGTGAATATTACTAATAGTCAGACAATGTTATAAATAACGAGGTTTGTATAAGTAGATATTAAACACACAGTCTGATTTCATATTTCATTATTCACATTGCCCGGGCATTTTAAATATTGCAATGTTTAATCACTTGGTCCATAACATATGTATATATCACCAGCTACCCGGTAACGCGTTGCTGTGACAAAGTAATATTGCAATAAAAAATATAATAAATTGAGATAAAAACTATCCTATCTCTCAAGTTGGACCAAACTGCACACGCGAACCAACAGCGTGACACGAAATTATATATACAGATAAATATTTTTAATGGTAAATAATAGTTACATGTTCACGAAGCCGCTCAAGCATTTTTTTAATGTTCTCGTCACGTTTGTCAGCGGCCGTGTTCATCTTCTCCTCGATCGCCTTGTACACTTCCGCTGTCTGCTGCTCTAGTGTCAACCTGGGTGGAAGTCAAGGACAATTGGATAAGACATGTTGATTGGATAAGACTCGTGTATCAGTCATTACTACTTAGACCACAACTAGAGTATGCTATAGTTGTTGGATCGTGTCACAGCAGGAGCACAACCCGCCCTTAGCCCGTCTTCCGTGGTCCGTTAATCGTCCTTCAACTTTATTGATCACATACACAATCTCCATCAACTAGTAAAAATAAATATTACCTGGTCTTTTCGACAGCCTCCAGGTGGTCCTTGAGACGCGATCGCAGCTCGTTGATATACGCCTCACGTTTCTCTTCATGCGTCTCCATCTTGGCGTCGAGTGCCTCCTTCGTGTTGACGATGAAATTGTTCGTCTGTTCACTACGGATCCGAGACGCTTCTTCGATTTTCGCCATTTTTTGCGCGATAGCAGCCATCCTGCTCGCCTCCAAGCTCTACGACATTTCATATATTTTATAACAACTTGCTAAACGTGTCTTCCATATGTCTATTCTCTCGGTTGTTTAAATAGAAATCAATACTTACACGTCTCCTTTCTTCGGCTGCTTTCAATTTCTCCTGGATCTCTTCTACGGAAGGTGTTTTTTCCGGAGAGTCCGCACGCCGGGGCACTGGCACGCCGACAGGCTCCGCCAAGATCACCTCGTACGCCAGACCGCCCTTCGACATCTCTTGGCAGCGGATTTCGGTAGCTGTGGAAGAAATGTGCTTATGAGATTTATTTGATCAATATCCCACTAATATTATAAATGTGAAAGTTTGGATGGATGGATGTTTGTTACTCTTTCACGCAAAAACCACTGAACCGATTGCGATAAAACTTGGTATGTAGATAGCTGGAGACCTGGATTAACACATAGGCTACTTTTATTCCGATATTCCCACGAGATCGGGACTTACGCGGGTGAAACTGCGGGGTGCTGCTAGTTATGAATATAGTTTGTTTGATGTTGTTCTCTGGGTAAAATGCTGTTTTTCAAGGGAAAGTGTTAGTAAATGATAGTATGTAAATTATTTAACTGTAACAGTTCCAGTGTTCTAAGACTATATGCACGGATGTGTTGTATGGATACCACGGCAGTACCACCCCATGACAATGTACCCGCCATTTTTATAGTTTACGGGAGTTCGCCCTTTTTGGTACTTTTAGAGGGTTAAATTTTGTATCTCCATTAATCCAAAGTAACCGGTAACTTCATGCTTGAACGGATACTTGACGACTGAATAAAAAACATTACGTTTTATTTGTTTGGCAATAACTACAGTTTGTTGTGTTATTTTGAAGCTCCCCCAGTTTCAGATATTGGACAGTATTGAATTACAAATTTCAATCTCAACCCCACTGTTACACCACCCACACCAATGTTAATTTGATTACGACTAATTTTAATGCTGTTAACATAAACTTTAACTTAACAATTTTGGTGATTTTAATGTTGACAGAGTATACATTTTGTTAAGAGTTGGGAGTACACTGGCTCCTGTAATACAGTTTTTTACTAGCTCAGGGGCCATGGATTCAAATAATGTATCACAAAGAAATGTCAATAAAGAACTATTCCTTGGGAAAATAACTATTCTTTTACTTGGCATACGCCAGATTTTCAAAGAAGAGGGTGGCGGAATCTGCTATGTATTTCTAGACTGTGGGCATGTAATATGCTCCACCCACACTGGATTCTGGCACACCGCTAATATGCGCAGCGTGTTCTCTTCTTGAGGGTCCAAGCAGTGTTATCATTCAGGCATTGGCTTCCGATCTATACAACCCAGATCATTAGTTCTCAAAGCCCAAAAATGTCTTAAGACGGCCTGATCTTCTCGAAGTATCGCCAGCAGGTTCCTCAACCTCACTGCGCCGCTGATACAGTACTGTGAGGGCCTTCGCTTCCAGGTCCCACTAGCTAAAACTATTATGACAATAGGCAAAACAAAGGCTTCTCTTTTGTATTTACAAACAATCAGCTCTGACGTGATGGCGGGGGTTTGGAAAATACGTGCCTGGAAAACCGTTTCACTCTCTACTTAACAGACATAAAGTTAGTTTGAAGCAGTAGTAGATGTCGTATACTTTTCAAACATCTAAACATTCGTTTGATGGCAACAATGTGAGGTAACACATTTGAATGTTACAGTTCAGATTTATTGCCTGCATTGAAAAAAAATCATTAGATAAATACTAAAAAAAAAGTAATAAAAACGCAAGCGTCTTCGAATCGTCAAATTAGTATCGTTTTTTACAAAGAAATGGAAAATACTAAAATATTAACAACAAATAAGTATCCGTGTCAATTAACACTTTCATCCAGTAACGATTAAGAATCCTATAGCTAGTCTTCCGCTTACGTAAATTAAAAATCAAGCTCACAAAAGAGAATTAAGAAATTAGCTGGTAACAAAATAAATAAAAATCGGCCTATTATACAGGCACATTAACTAATAGAAGGACAAACTACAAAGTGAATGGCTAGCTAAAATGTAGAACCTTAAAAACAAATTATTAAGCTCCCTAACAAATCCACGAATATCAATTTGTTCGTGTCGTCATGACAGTAACAAAAATGCATGATGTACGTTTGTCGCTTACAACTTGAAGTTCAATCACCCGATGTAGTTTCCGTTATACGGTAAAAGTTAATATACTATAGGGTTACCATAAACTATTTGAAATAAGTATAGACGGATTTTTTGAAAAACAGATAGATATTTCTTTGGCATAATAACTAGTAGATAACAGGCATATAGATTGATCCTGTACGGTGTCTTTGGGTCCGAAAGTTTTTCAAAAAACTACTTCTAGGGCCCTGAGCACAAATTTTTATTCAATTTTCTTACTCTGTCCGTAGTTCAATGATTTGGCTTCCTCAGTTAAAATCTTAGATTGCTTAAAACACTCATAAAAAAACAAATTTAAATGCACCAAACAATATAATCATAGGAGGATTACTTTTAAAATCGAAATACGTTTTTTTACTAGAATGTATTGTCGGAGGAAATTGTACGAATTATAAATGTATAATAACATTCTTTCTTTTTATTTGTTGTTATAGCGGCAATGAAAATACATCTACCTATTACCTATCGGTCTATCGGTCACTACAACCTCAACAAATATTACCAGGTTTAGGACTAGCGATCACGGGTGTATAATTACACTGAGTTGATAATTAAGTACAGTTTTCTTATATTATCAATATCTCACAAGAATTCACGGGATAAAACAATAATTAAGTTTCAACACTGCAAGTGGATTTTTAATTTTTTTAACTTGTGGAAACCCCCACGGGTCATCACCCCACCCGGGCTAAGCGGTAGGGTGGTATGTCGGACTCGAACCGACTAAAACCACACGGTGTTCCGTCACAGTCCTTATTACCAGGGCCTCAGGTGTACCCTTACAAGAAAATCCCTGTGAAAAGTGGATTTTTACCTTACATTTTTTGTCGTAAAACCTCACCACGTTACATCAAGACGGGGCGTTGCGGCGGAAGTTGCTAAAAACATCACGTGATTAATGGACAAAGTATTAAAGTCCTATCTCATTACTTACAATTTTTCTGTTTGCCATCAAATGATGTATTTTGCAATAATTCTTTCAAATTTCTTTTCAAATCCTTTCAACTTTCAAAAACCGACTTCAAAAAAACACTATTCCATAAAAGACTTATTATGGTTTTCTCATGAACGCCATTGTCAGAACTGGACCAAATTGAAATGGGACCACACGGGAAGCACCAGTTTTCAAATAAAAAAAGAATCATCAAAACCGGTTCACCAAGTCGAACAAAAAAAAACAGTGAAATTGGGAACCTCCTCCTTTTTTGATGTCGGTTAAAAAACGTGGTATTTTTCTTTTTTTCATTTAGCGTAAAGTATGTGCATAAAGAATGTGGTTTTATTTTAACCCGATTTCCTATTATTTCTTTTGGTCATAACCTAGCCGCAAGACAAGACGCCAAACATGGCTCTAGAACTTCTAGAAGTCTAGACAAATCTCCCCTAGATTTGTCTAGAGTCATGTTTGTCATCTTCATCCAACCAGCTTGTAATTTATTAAAGACGTATGTCACGTAAATTTCATTTACGTGACATACGACCATGCGATACTATACGAATATTATAAATGCGAAAATAACTCTGTCTGTACTGTTCCCAAGAGGTATAAAAAAATATCTTTTAGACGGTCGTCCGTTTGGTTCCCAACAGTTCTTTCTATAATCGAAAGCATATTAATACTTTCATAGAACTCTTTGTCAAAACAGGGTGTGTATCAGGATCGCGGGTGTATTTCTCAAATTGTATAAATTTATTGCAGTTATTTGGTACCTTGTGTACTTTTACGTACCTCTCCTGAAAACCTGTGTACCTACGCCCATACAATGGTATTTTAAAAATTAGGTACACCCCCGCCAACCTGATGTGAGAACCGCGGGTGTACTGTTAACCAATATATGACGCTTAGTACAGTTTAGGTAGATTTGGTACCACTTGTAAACTTGCAGAAACAAGTATTAAATAAATAAATTACGGTAACCTTTTTCTTAGAAAATTAAAAAAAAAACCGATTTTCTTTATTTGACATCGTTACTATTTTATAAAAAAAACATCTTAAGTATTAATAACTAAAGTAAAAAATAAAAAAAAAGAACGTATTAGAAAAACAAACAACCTTTTGCCTTTTATAAAATTATGAAGAGATGTTTGTCAGTGGTTCCAGTTAAAAGATTTCTAATATTTAATATAAATAACGCATTGATTCCATGAGAATTTTTCACTGACTAACAATTTGTTAGAAGTCTTATATAAAATAAATTAGATTAATAAATAATGAAGGTCTTTTAAGCAAATGTAACGCACGGAGGCATGTAAAATTTGTATTACTTAAAGTTTATATGTAGAAGTAGTGCAAAAAGCTATAACTCATTAATCAAAATCCCACTAATCCCACTATCCCACGAATCCCACTAATATTATAAATGTGAAAGTTTGGATGGATGGATGTATAGATAGATGGATGGATGTTTGTTACTCTAAACCACTGAACCGATTGCGATGAAACTTGGTATGTAAATAGCTGGAGAACTGGATTAACGCATAGGCTACTTTTTATCCCGATACCCCTACGGGATCGGGACTTACGGGGGTGAAACCGCGGGGCGCTGCTAGTATTATAAATGTGAAAGTTTGGCTGGATGGATGGATGTTTGTTACTCTTTTACGTAAAAACCACTTAACCGATTGCGATGAAACTTGGTATGCAGATAGCTGGACACCTGGATTAACCCATAGGCTACTTTTTATCCCGATATTCCCACGGGATCGGGACTTACGCTGGTAAAACCGCGGGGCGCTAGTGTGTCATAATTTTTTTTTTTTGAAAACGGCAAAAAAAAAGCTACATGATCCCCGTATAAGTGGTGACCTGTGTACGGAATGTCTATACAATGACAATCCAAGGTATACTGATCATTTAAATAAAATAAATCAAAACAGATTTATGGTCGAAATTCGACCACCAGGCGAGCTCTAGTTCAAATTATTATACCATTGGCAACCTTATTTATGTTTTTAAATTATTACCCATAAATTTACAGGCATTAATTAACATACCATCTGAATACACTAACTAAACTCATTAAATTACATCGTCGAACGTTTAGGGGTGGCATTCTTAAAACGCAACGCACCCCGCGTTTTGGTAAATTATCGTTATATTCAAGGTCGGGTAAACTCAACGGCACGAGAAAAGGAATTTTGTATTGTTTAATTATAGGGAGCTGGGACTGTGTGGGGGTATTAGGGTTCTGTGAGACTGTCGCCTCCAACCCCAATGAGTCACTGAGTCACACCGTTGCATTACAATCGCGTTGAATACGATGACTCTCTGTAAACTATGTCTGACGGAAAATAGGTGACTAACTCGTGTCTGTCTGTAATGCAGACAGTGGTAAATTGAGGGGTAGATAGAAAATTCTTTATTTTACACCAAAATTAGTACTGACTTAGGTACGCAGTGTTACAATTTACTATAGGCGCCGATCTTTCTTAAGACAGGCATCAAAGTGCAAACAACTGATTAAAAAACAAAATTAAATGGTGCAAGACACTGCGCATTAAATTCATAACAGCTTCGACCTTAATGAGGTCATAACGCTAAAAGAAATCATAAAAAGATAACAATGCATACACAACAATAACTCGGTTAAAAAAGGGGTGCAAAACCCTTGACCCAGCACACAAAAGGAAGTACCTCAAGAGGCCCTCAAATATGTGTCTATCTATGAAAGAAATCTGAGCACGCAGTGTAAACATTTCAGGACAAAAGACAGCTTCAGGCAGTAATTTAGCTTTTCAAAAAAAAAACTACACTTCGTCTACAGGCACTTACTCAGTGGACTTAGGCACAACCATTACCAACTCCTTTTGGGCAGCAAGTTTGAAACAATTCCAAGTGTTTGCTGTGTGCTGTTTTAGGCTTTTTATATTGTGAGAACTGTTGGTAGTTTTAGTTTCTCTTTAATTTAATTTCAATTAATTTTAAAAATAACTGTATTTGCATCTGAAACTGAAATAACAATGAAAACGTTTGACATTTTGATATCACTTACTTATAAACTTGACCTTCTTCGGTTGCTTGGTCCTAGGTTTGCCGACTGGTTTCTTGACGGGCGCCGACCTTCGGTGAGCTATAGGAAAAACACAGTGGACATCAGCGGAGCACGCACCTCCGGCAAACGCCCACTACTCACTCAGAGACAAACTGACCCTATCACTTGTGTAAAAAACATTGCCATTTCCAATTAAAATCTACATTTTTCCACACATCCACATTCCATTAAAACCAACGAAAACAACAAACGCTAAATATAATTTACCTCCGCCTAAATTCCAAAGTCAATTACATTAGACCACAAAATGTCGATTGCAAATACCACCAAAAGTCAAACCCTCTAGTGTTGAGTCAACATTCCCCCAAACATCATTGAAGGACAATCGAAAAACGATTACGGTCGGTGGATTCGGACCGACTAATGTTTATTTGAAGAGTATTCGGACCCACGTTTTAATGAATCGATGTTCGCGTGACTGCCAGAAACCATTGATTACAGCTAGAAGCTTGGAAAAAAATCGATAAAATGTCACTATGTACAGTCTAAAAATGATAGCTCAGCAAACCTTAGAGAAAAATATCGCTGTAGTGTCTATGTACAGTTCAAAATTATACTGCTAATAGGCCACATAACTAGATAAAACGCGAAATTAACGAGCCGATGACATGTATCATAACACGCATACATAAAACTAGCTACACGATATCGCTATACATGTTTCCTGAAGTTCTTTTTATAGCCGACATGAAATTCGCCTGACTAATCTTTTAAGGTTATAGGCTTTTCTAAATATGTCAAAACCGAAGTAGATTGAAGTAGGCTTGTCACAATGAATTACTTCCATGTTACAGTAAGTTGGATAATGATAACGTCGCAAATAATGATACGCATTTCTTCAGTTCATTGCAAAGCCGGGGAAAAAGAAAATTAATACATAGCGAAGTCTATGTCATTTGACAACGATATTTCATAAAACTTTAAAATCAAATACACAAAAGCTTCATCGACGAATTGCTAAAAGTTCAGGCACTGCTGAAGTTGGAAACAAATGAATAGCCATTTATTAGATATTTGGGGGCCCCAACTTATGTTGTTGGGGACCTCGGTAATAGTATCGAGGTAATAACGGCGACTCGACGCAAGATGAGAGCCCGCTACGTGAGGAGAATGGCGGAGCATCGGCGTTATTTGTCGCAAATGCGGATAATCCCTCACGGCAAAGCTAAGTCCCCGTTTACACCACAGACGACGCGGACACGAACTGTTAAGTCTACTTAAAACTTGAATTTTCGGCCAATTCATGACTAAAGTTTAAAACAAGGTAAGACGTGTTAAATTTCGGTTCACGTTAAAAAAATGTCTTTTGGTGATGTCGTTGTCTGCAAAAACCAAATAGAATGACAAAAAGTTTGTCTAAATTATGTTTCCTACAGCTAATTTTATTGCAAGCAAGACAAGGAAACATATTGTCACCATAATTAGATATTTGTGCCGATTATGCTGTTCACGTCACTCAAATGAAACTTCTCTAAAATTTTATTATTTTTAAATAAGAGATTTTGGATATGCTATTCTGTTGTTACATCGAATTAAATTTAATTTTCATTATGACAGTACTAAATTTGATTCTGACATTCCTAAGATTAGAAGTGTTAGAGCTCTTTAACAATGAAGAAGGAATGACAAAGAGTAAATCAATATAATCTCCCGATTAAACAATTTTACGTTTCTTGAATGCCTATAATGGTCCCGATTCTATTGTACACTCGACTAAACTAAAACCTGACTCAATTTCTTCATATGAAATCAACCTTGTCGTCTTCGTAACAAGGTCTATTTGTTTCTGGCATCTATTTCTCAGCGCCACTAAATTTCACTGAAACCTGTCAACATATACTCAACTTTATTTCCAGGCAGCGAGAGTCCCCATTTATTCAAATGCCGCATAATTGCCGTATAAAAACATGTTCAAAACGAACTAAGATGACGTTATTTTAATCGACACCTACGAAGACGCTTACTAAAAACACAGAGCAAAAGAGATGGTATTCAACGGATAGCGGCTCTACGTGGTATTAAAGTTTATTTAAGCGTGTCAGACTTTAGTCGACAAATAAATTGCTTATTTCGATAGCGACATATGTTACCTACTTGTTTAAATTTGAAATAAGACCTTGTTTCAAAGTGTACAAGGTTTACATTTTGTATGAAGAACATTTAGACAATTATAGTCAAGAGAGTAAATACAACAGAATTGACACCAATGTTTATTTACGCATTATAAATTATAATTACAGTAAAGTGTTTTATTTCATTTGTCGCTCATAGCTGAGATAATTTTTAATGATGTGTTACCGAGTTCTCATACCGGGCAACCCACCGTATAGCCTTTTTTGTTATCTGTATACGTAACTACCTATAATGAGTTTGTGAAAGTGGAGCCGACATTTAGAAAATAACTTTAGGCACTGTTTAATTTACAAAATAAGCGCCAAAATAAATAATCAATTATAAACGATGTACGAGAATCCCCTGCCATCTCAAAGGGATTGGAATTGTCCCGTACCTATATATTTTCCAACTCTTTGTTTGATTCTAATTTCTTTATTTCAGATATGACTCGTCATGATGATTTAATTTTAAAGTAAATAGTAGCTAGTACATGATGAAATTAATTTATATACATCTCTCCGCTGAAGTGATCAGCGCTAAAGTCTATCAACATTATTACTATAAGAAAAAAAAATTGATAAACTTATAAATATTGAGATCCAAATAATTAAACAAATTTATATCACTAAAAGTTAGTCCTCGTGTATTTATGACGTCTAATATTAGTGTGACGTTTATAATTTTAGACGTTTAGAACGTACACGTAAGTTGAGTAACTTATTCAATTTTGGTTCTGTCAAACTAAAATAATTTTAGTCCTACGTTTTAAGAACACAGGCAGGCAGACAGGCAGTGCCAAGCTAAATTTGAGTGATTTTTAGTCTAGTTTAGAGAGTTTTGCAACAACAGAAGTGGCACCATTATAAGGTTTTCACCTTGAGACAAATGACAACTTTGGGGAACGAGTCGTGATAAAAACAATAGTACTAATTCGGTAGCAAACAGCTCTCGGCTGTTGCTTCTCTCTATCATTATTCATGTCAATTCAACAGTAATCAAGAGCTTCATGCAGTTGACTATATAATTTTGTCTCTTAAATAAGTGGAGAAATCGTGGCGGTGTTAAGTTCACGCAACAGCAGACACTTCTATAGATTTCATTCAAATGCTTTATAACTTGCATTCAAAATAGCTGAAAAACTGTAATTAATATTCTTTATAATTTAGTTCTATTTATAAGTTAAATAAACTACTACAACACTAATTCAATTTTAAACAAATCTTACATATTCAAACAATGCATCTAACGTATAAACTAGTAATATGTAACGAATGTGTTCAAAACAATATAGTAGAAACATGTATTGTAATCGGATAAAAACGGGGAGTTACAAATGGAAGTATTACAAGCAGACCCCTCTGGCGCCACACGATACGTGGAAAACCTGATAAAATATTTAAACTCAAGCTTTAAAACTGACTAGGGGGGAGCTGAAAGTAAATTTACTACCGCTGAGAGTATAAACGTTGGCACGTAGGAGTGTTTTAAACACATGTTGGTGATACAGCAACAACAGACACCTTTAATGCAGTGTTTAGAATTTTATAGAATAGCGACGTGCCACCGACATCCTTCATACGAGTAACGCTCATTAGGAAAATGAGTGTGACTTAGCGTGAAACCCCGTTCTATAGCGTTAATGGCGAAACTGTTACTATAAAATCTATTCTTACCAAAATGTAGCAAGATAGAGTTGGAAATTACTTTCTAGTATTACTTACACCACAACTAAGTTTCTCTCGAAAATAATACAGGAGTCGTTATCAGTTCACAAGTTCGTCCGCAGGAAATAGCTCCTACGTAACACACCAACTTTGTAGCTGCAATGCACTCAAAGATATAAATATACTTGTATATATATACTTCAAAGAGAGCTCTTATAACTAACGCTGTATGATAAGATTATTCAAATTGAGCATGTATAAAATTCAAAATATCTTTATCTTTAGACGTAATTCGAACATTGAAGTTCCACATAAAGGACTGATACAAGCTACTGGTTTAATCAAACATCTCTTTTTTAAAGTCGCATTATTGCTTCACAATGTAAAAGTAATAAGTTTATTAAACAAAACGACATGGTAATAAGGATGATCAAATCTGTAATCTCCTGCCGCACCCTCCTCCACAAAGGGTGCCAGACTTGTTAAGCCAATTAAACCCTACTGTTATAATCGTCCCCTAAACAATTATGAGATCTCGAACCCCCCGTTGTCACTTCACAATGGCGTGTTTGCTGATCCAAACACATTTGAAATGTGGTGACAAATGTTGTCATTGCCATTGCAAAGCGTACTATGAGTTAATTAATTTAATTAATTACTTTACCGCTAATGCTGTAATCAAAAAGTTATTCAAGTCTTGTTACATTTTGTATGCTGTTTGCACAAAGAATGTTTATTGGTTGAAATGCGCAATTGCTGTAATTCTGAAGAAAATAATTTCAAGGGAATTTACACTCCCAAGGCTATGGACGTAGTCTGTGAAGCGTTTTATGAAGAAATGAAGCTGAATATCAAGGCCGGTGGGCTTGAAGATCGATAAAGTTTAAGAGTAAAACCGTCCAGAGGTTTTTGAAGAAGTTTGGTATTAATAAAAATATTTTTTTATTAAATTTAAAAACATTCCCTTATTACATTCATAATGCAATATGAGGCTAACTTTGTATATGAGTCGCATAAAATCTATGTAAACTACGCCACTAAGAGAATCGGTAACTATTGCGTGATAAAAGTTCATCTAACGCACGATATTACGTGAAAACAGCTAGTTATCCAAAATACCCTCACAGGCACCCCTAACAAGTATATGTATTTCCATTGGCTAAATGTTATGACATTCAAATATTTCATTACGTAAGTTGAAGAAATAATTCTGCCGAAAGGGTTAATCAGTTTGCACGTTCGTGATTTGCCAGACAGTAGTATACGGGCCATGCTTTGTGCGCAGAATTGTGGACGCATGCCATGATATCGCGATCCGTAGCCGGTACAAAATGGTGGACATTATGCAGTAATGTTTAATCAATAGCTGTAGTGCGGCCCGCACAGACTGACAGGTATTCAATAAACCTTGAAAGGCTCAACTCGACCAAGCAGACACGAGGTGTGACGCTTCTGCAGAATGAAGAAAAAATTTATTACGGTACATTGTTATGCTAAAATTGCAAAGTAATTTAACAAAAACATGATCTTAGATTGCTATCCCAGAAAAAGATGAGTAATATCTCAACAAAAGTTCTTACATAACGGTAAACATCTGCAAATAGTCTGCTATACAAGGCCGTGGCAAGTCGTTGACATTTACTTGCTACTTACTTATATCGGCCGTCATCTATCTATCAGTCATCCCGTGCTAGAGCGCATCACGTGATATACGTCAAATTCCACTTAAATGTGGGAGCCGGCCGGTACCCCACCCCCCGCCGGCCGGCAGATTCCATAACAGACATCAAAAGCTAATAGATCTTTAAAATGTAACCAAAATACAATGGTTGAAGAAAACTAGCTTGTATGTTAACTTAAATTACCTACTACTAAGACTTCTATTAAGAAAGGCGATAACTTAAAGACAAAGTAAAGACAGTAAAAAACATTACCTTAGAAAGTCCATGCTATAAATACATTCTTTAGATATTAGACAGTTTTGTTTTTTAAACGATTTCTATCTGAAAACACGAAGGGCGTTTGTCTCCGCAACGTAAGTAGTATCAGCGTCGCCGGTTTTTTAAAGATTACAAAAATATTGGTGTCCAGGGCAACGGCGATTCCAACCTGCAGGCAATACGGGCGCGCGGCATGAGTGGCAGAAGCACTGCATCACCGAGTCCCGAACGAGCCCTATCAGCATGGTGATGACAAAAATTGACTATCTAACGTGTGACGGAGTCGCGTCGCGGCGCTGGTGGACTGCGCGACTCTCGCCCGGAAACTGAGCTACGCCGGGGGGAGGGCAGCCGGTCGATAGCTTCACCCCTCGCCCCGCAACCCCCGCCCTGCGGACCCACCCCGCAGTCACCCCTAGCGCTCTGCCGTCCCTAACTTGATAACCCGTACAAGAAAATAAGCCTACCAAATGGAAAAATAATGTCACCCACGACATCTATTATGTTGCGTCAAGTTCCCTTCATGCTAGGATATGCGATTCTTTACAAAAGACTCATTTCCTTTTTGTAGGGTTTTTGTTTGCATTACGGAAATCCGGTTAACTGAACCGACATGTCCTAACTAAATATAATAAATATACGTACTTGATGGTAATAAAATAGCAAAGTGTGATGTGATGGGATCCAACTTCGCATTCATTAACGAAAGTCTAAGGTCAGATAAGACAAACTAATATCATATCGCCCAGACGCGTGCTGGTCTCAGTGGACTTCTTACTCATAAAAACGGCGAGCTGTGGAGGGTCGAACAGGAGGGTGCGTGGGGAGGGCACGCGAGGGGGCACCATGCGGAGGTTCCGCCGCCGTCTCGGCGCCGCCACCCGCAGCCAATTAACAGTCGGCAACACCACGATGAATTTGTTTCGTCACTCAAATTGCTTCCGATTTACTTCCTGTTCTTAAAACTGCTATATCATAGACCTCACGACTCTTAAGATGCTGTAACACTACTATATGTAAAACCACTGCAGGACATGAAGAAAAGGGAGGTTAAGTAACACACCTCAAAAGAGCTCGTTAAGCGGCTTACCTCACCCGGTGCAGCAGAGAAATGAAATAGGAAAACTGCAGTGGTGATGGCATCGTAACCTCGTGCACCGAAAACACTGGCGTTGGTGCGGTGGATCGATTCCGGCCAACAACCCCTAGACCGCGTCCCCCTGCGGTAATAGCTGGGAATACCAGGAGCGAGCCTTAGTGAGCCGATGCATCCGCACGGAAATACCGCCGGTGGCGTCCGCCTGGCTGACGAACAGAAGTTACGAAGTGAACGTGAACTATGTATGTAACGAAAATTTAATGCATGTCTAATTCTTCGTGTTGATTTAAACTTCCCAAAGCGAGGTCATAATTAACATAATTACATACCTCTTATTTATACGAACATACATAGAAAGTGACCAGGCCGTTGGGGTGACAAAATCAGAGATAATTTGCAAGCACTTAATCAAAAGAGCATGAAACTCCAAGATAATTACGGTTGTCTGTCTACCCTCCCGACGACTGCGTTCCGTAGATCATATCACCGCAGTGATAAATTAGTTTCCCCAATAAAAGTTTGTCGTCGGCTTTCAACAGTGAGGTGACTAATAAAAACTTTTTTCGAGTCTCCCATTTAAAAAAATTAAATAGTTAAATTCTAGGTACACATTCTTAATAAATTTTTGGTTAATGTTGAAAAATACAATAACCCTATTCTGTTTTTGCCAAATTTACTAAAGATTTAAAGAAAATAGAGCGTTTTAATTTAGACGACATCATGGCGCCCAACATGGGGCAACAACGTTAATAATTCCTGCTCAGGTCCTCATTATACGTGCAAGCCACGACAGCAGTCATATTCATAAGCGGTAGCGGTAATAAGGAGCTTAATTTTTTTCTAACTAAATGCTTCCACGAGCATCTCTAACCCACTTGGTGGGTAAAGTTTACACTAATATACACACGTACTTCTAATTTACTAGACAGTAGGTGATTGTACTTTAACGCCTCCACCTAGTCTAATGCAAGCTGTTATGTACTATGTTCAGCAACTACGCGTTTTGTGTCGGAAGTGTTTCTTATCATTGTAAAGTGTAAAATAACTTTATGACGATCGTTACAAAAGTAGAAAATGAAATACTTATATTAAACGAACATTCTAAATTGGAACGGCAATAAATGTCGGCGGTGTCAATGGTGCTTCAAACAATTTGAATGGGACACTTAAGATAATGGATAATAATCCGCTATCGGTGGCCACAGTCTCGCCACCAGCATATTACAGCCTACAATAATGTATCTTTGTCTCTTTCCATAGCGGCAACAAGTTGAGTCACGTGCCGACTGGATTTGGCTGAGAATATAATTCTGAGCCAGCGGCGCGCGTCCGCCTGCGACGGTAACCGTATCGATTTTGCCTCGTTTCAAGCATTGCTTAGACATCACCGAGCCGGTATTTTGACATAGACACAGAGTAATACGAACTTGTAACGAACATTATCCCACTGGACATTTCAGACATTGTTCCAAATGAATTCCATCTGCTCATGTACGTATAGGCATCCGTAGTTCCTTACTGCGTACGTGTAAGGCAAACGCAAGTAAGTTTTAATAATACAAAATCTCATGTATGGTAAATCAATATTGTATACTGCAGATCAAAATGTAAAAAATAAATGTATGAAGGTGGCTTGCTAATTGAGATATACTTACGAACAGTAGGTGTAGTAAAATTTGAACAAAGTACCATTAATGGATGTAGAACCTAGCAAAAGGATACCTCGTTAAGTGACACTAATCAAAGTATGTAAACAAAATAATGATAAAATTAAAAGTATCTTTAAATATTAATTATGTACTTCACGTTTGGAAAAAAGTAATCACGTCGGGAAAGTTATGTCATTAATATTGACTAGGACTTATAAATTATTCATAATGCGCCTATATTTCTTTTCATCTCATAGAAATCTGTAAAGGTACATAATTATACGAAATATCAAAATGAGTTCGGATTACTTACTTCAATGTATTTTATATCTTATTTTAGGGGTTTTCAAAGGTATAAAGGGTTTTTAAGAATAGGGCATTCATAATTTGTTTAAGAGACGATTAGGTGTTATTTAATAGAATAGGTTTAATATTTGTTCAAAGATTCGTTCACCATATGGCTTACTAGAATGTGGAAAGATCGCAAGTTCATACCATCTGCTTCGAACAAACTTTGTGCGAGTTCGAAAAGGGTAATTTCTTGTTGAGAATTATTAAAGATGTTTGCTTTGAGAAATATTAATACCTACATCTGAAAGGTTCTCAAAATATTGTATTTTATCGGCAACTTTGTATACCTACTATTATTTTGTAGAGAAATAAAAGCTTCTATTAAATTAAACATCAGGATACACCTCTTTACTTCTTATAAATACAACAGTTGGCCTGATGTTTTTTTTAATACAGGAGGTACTATAATCAAACAAGATTGAGAAATTTTATGAACAAATAGCATTGTTTCAATATTAGTATCTAGCATACTAATAGTGAAAAATGCGGCTGATTGCCACTGTGCTAATCGTTCAATTCTCCAGTGTATTATTTAGTTGAGTATTATAGCGTATCTTCGAGAAGGTACTTGGGTGTCAAATAAAATTAATGTTTGAGCTCCGTAACAAAAAATTTATGAATAAAAATTGCTCATTGCTTAATTATGCTTCAGCGACTAAATAAATTCCAAGTAACTACCTTATCTAACTGACTAATTAGCAATTTTATAGCAAACGGAACTTTACATACATACAGCGAGCGTGTTCTCTCACGTAATATGACCCAAATGATCCTCTTTCTCTAGAATATTAAAAAGTAATCTGTAATAACGAACGGTCTGAAAAGACATTCGTGGGTCGTGCATCAGTCTTATACATTATCAATACTGAGAGGGCCGTATTCGGGGATCCATATAATGACCCCTCATGTATAAACAATATTATTATATTCACCAGCGCCCCCATTGTTCCAGTTGATTTATTTTCATGGGATATTTACTTTTATTATTGAGGAAATTTATCATGTTATAATGTAAACATTATCCCAAGGTGAGATTGGTGTTATTTTTAGTGATGTACCTATTAAAAATTCACGTAGTTGTAAATTACTTAAACAGACTTCCCTTAAATGTTTTTTACAACTGCCCAAGGTGCGTTGCGGCGCCGACGAAATCTGTAAAGAGAATGACACACGCACATCCAGTCCAGATCGATCAAGGCCAGACGCCTACTCGTACGGATTAAGTCGTTTTTCTACATGTGTGTGTTATTTGAAGCCCTTTGGCTCAACCATGTGTAGAACTTATGTCTGGGCGCTGAAGTCTGGGCAAGCATTGAGAATTTCTTTTATGTTTCGTGGTTTCAAGGTGAAAACTATTCGTGTACCTGCGTCTGTAGTACCTCAAGGATACGCGGAAAATCAATAAGGACATTGCGAACAAGGATCCTAATGATGAGAAATAAAGATTGATTGAGAATTCAGGGCCGTGTAAATTGGAGCACGGCGGTTAACATGAAACCAGAAACCGCAATGTCTGATTATGAAACATTAGAACTGAAGCCGTGTTGAGTAGTGGTTAATTGCCAAGGCCCGGTCGTTGTCTCATAGTCAACTTGGTGACGGATTAAACATAATGTTGGTAAAATTTAATATAAGTTTATAATTATAATGAGAAGAACCAATAGACTGCACATGTCTATTGCAGATGCAATTTGGTATACACTACCAATGCACAATTAAAATAGATAGGTAACTAGTAGGTCTAGGTAGGCTCAGTGTAATTATACATATTTATTTAAGAAATTAACATGTCAAATATTAATACGGTCAATATAAAATCTGGTTACTTAATTAATTAGGTAACAATATTAGGTCTCGCCACTTTTTGCGGTAGAAAAACTACTTTGCGAGACTTAATTTTTTTTACATGTTATGTTTTTGATAGGATTGTTTTATATCGAAGATTTGAGAACTAACCCATTCGCACTCATTTTAGGTAACTAGGAAACTCGGTATGTAAAAATAATTATAGTTTAAAAAAATAAAAACTGGAATGGAATGGCTTTTATGGAAAATTCAATTAAAAAATAAAAAATGTAATCGAATTATTGCATTGTCATCGGTCTTTGACAGGTGTGCAAAATTTTAATGAAATCTGGCCGTTTAAAGTGGGTCAAAATCGCGCCCAAAGGAGTCGGTTACAAACATACAAGTGAAGCTAATATAAAGCGTGTAAAAACAGCCGTTAAGACTGTTTACTATCGAATCAAAATCTATGTACAAGAATCTATAATAAAACATAACAACCTAAAAAGTAAAGTCCAAATGAATTCCTTTTTTGTTAATGAAGTCTGTTGGAAAATATCACAGACTTCAATGGTTATGGAACTATTTGTACTCACAATCTCATTCCGTATTACCAGAAGAATCCAATCATTTTGCAAGGGCGACTTTGGAATTAGAATAGCAAAATTGTTTTTATAGCGGTCCATACGGGTAGCAAACGTGCTGGTAGTGAGCTTTTTAGGACCTATTAATTCAGTACAATTCCTTAGGGTATCTAGTTCACCTCAGTTTTGGAGCTTATTACTAGTAACGTGGGTCACACATTACTAGTATTCTTGTTAACCCCTACAGCTAAGCTAAACGCTTGTGTTAGGAGTGGGTTCATATTCTTCTATAGATTTGCGGCTATACATACAACCCATGTCTTTAAACATTTATTTATACTGTGAACATTAAGGGCTGATATGATATGATTACATACCTGTCGGTTATGTCCTAAATTGCTGAATTGTACGGTGTTTCTAAGTTAGGTTTCGATAACTCCACGAAAAGAGCTGTAAGGGTACTGTTAGATAGGCAGTTTTTGTTCTGTCTTTGTAAATTTTAACCCACTTTTAATTATCAAATCGAAATGAACCTTTGTATGCACATATATGTAGTTCGGATAACAATTTTCAAAGGACATACATTAGAAAAGCCAGACGGCACAGTTTCAATATCGAGTGATATTTATTGGCTCCAGGATGTCGAGTCATCGAAGAAGATATTGCGAACAGCTGCCACAACTTGGCTGTTAAATTTGAACAGAGAGTACATTCACAAGTTATACCAGTTACTCAATGTGCAGACTCTGTAGTTTACACACTTTTGTTTTTGAATTATGATGTACCGCAATCAAGCATTTTGAGATTGCAACCGCAGCGTTGCAATATTGCGACTCTGTTATTACACCACAATATGCTAATCGAGTTATAGAGAGAGGGACTCAGAGCGGTTGATAGTCGCATCAACATAATGTGCTTAATCCAAAAGAAAATATGCGACGTTGTGACTAATGCAAGAGTATGGCCATATGTTTATTAATAAAACAAAGAAGATTACATATGTAAAGAGAGCAGCAAAACATTCATACACACCGTTATTTATATTAGTCATACGACAATTACAATTTACTTCAGTGTGTAACAGGGTTGTCAAATATAGTTTGTTTTTTACCGATCATCATGAAATATTCCATACACGTTTTCAGCCGTACAAAGGACATAGGGCATCTGTCCCCGAAGGATATTGAGACTAGGCTATAACGATAATCTTAAACACGACTAGAAAGACACAGTTACATTTTGCAAATACATGTCTTTATGATATTGGTTTTTCACTTGTACTTCTGGACTGTCAGGGAGTTGTAGAATACCGGGTTAAGTACCTTGGCTCGCCAGGGTCACTCCCCGAGATCGACGGTAACGTGAAGGGGTTACTGGGATTCTTCGGGGAGTTAGGGTGGTTCGAATAGCTTACCAACGCAAAATACGCGTCTTATCGTGGGGCTGCGGAAAACTGCCCGTGAAAACCTAACCCTGCCTATTGGTTTCTGCACAAGTCAAACAGTCAAAAGATACTATGTTTAAAACTTTACCTGCTGGAATATCTACCGGAACAATAGAATAAATGTATTTATATTGTATCATGTGTTATTTCAAGGATCCAATGTTTAGATAATAACTGCATGGCGTAAATTATTGTGATACTTAATGCCTTTGTTTAATTTTATATCTAAATATCCATAATAAAAATCAACATAATACGTTATGTACATTTATTAATTAATACACGTGTTGGCCTATTGATAAGTTTATAACAAAAGGTTATAAACAAGGAAAAATAAAGTTCTTTGACCGATAACCTACAGAAGTTGACCTTTACCGATATAGAAATGAAACAAGAAATAAATGTAGTAGTAATAATAAATCAGCGGTTCTTCAACTTGTTTTATTTATTAGTAATTAACATTTCTGGAAACTGCCCGATACAATGAGTTTACTAACAACACACACAATGCAATCGTAGCGATAAATAAACTGTAAATAATTATTCCTCTGGCCTAGGTCGATAAAACGTTCGACTGCAATGTTAAAAGTGGAGGGTTCGATTCTCGCTTAGTGCTAATATTTGTATGCATGAATATATCCATATGCATTGGTCTGGGTGTTTGAATTTATAATAACACTAGCTGCGCCCTACGGTTTCACCCACGTAATCCCTCGTTAAGTTTTCTTGACTTTTCTAATTTTTCGCGCAACTTTCTTAATTTTTTATTTCATAAGAACCTAACAATAACAAACACAAAAAAGAATTAGCGAAATTGCAAATTCTTTTTTTTGTGGTAGTTACCATGGCTGTACCGGGGGGTGAGGGCGGGGGGGGGGACAGCTGCTAGCACGCTTACGTAGTAATAAGGTAATTTTGAGTCAAATTTTTAATTTGCCAACCCCCCCCTCCTGGACCGACAAAATGAAAGTTTGCCCCCTGGGTTACAAGCTGGGTACGCCCATGGTAGTTACAAAAGTAGTTGACTTCGAGGCCACAGCCAGTTCGAGTTACAGGTACACGGACCCTGACCTGTGCGAGCTATTGATTACACGCCCCAATCCATCGGTATACGCAATATACCGTTACGCAATAGGCCGGTAACGCACTTGTGACTCTTGGGTTGCAGGTGCTCATGGGCGGCGGTAGTCATTTACCATCAGGTGACCCGTCTGCTCGTTTGCCCACTATACCATAAAAAAACCTGCCAATTTTCCCATCTGTAATTCCCAAAGTGGCCAGTCGAAGGCAATAGGCTTGCCCCTACTACGTGAGTGGGACCAAATTATAGTTGTGAAAATGTGGGTGTTTCATACGCTTCTACCTACCCCTACGGGAAATAAGCGTGAGTGTATGTATTTACAACTAGGCCAATTGTTAGCTTGAATTGCTGTAATTAGAGAAATTATCAGAGTCAACACATTTCGTAATCTACGTGGCGTGTGATCCCGGCCCATCACTAAAACACGACTGCAGTTCTTAAAACATGCTTAATATAACCTTATAAGTCGTATAAATATATTTATTTTATTGTATAACATAGGTTCTAATGCGACATGCATTCTGCCCACTGCTCTGTAGTTTTGAGTGCTTTAATTGATTGCCTTTCAAACTGGCAATTCTTGGATGCAAGACTATTAGACTAAGCTCTGTACATGTTCATACGTTGTAAAACCAGTTCTGTCTGTCAGTACAGAACTAAACACTAAGCCTTAGTGTGCCAGTACCTCTGTGTAATTCATGAATTATACGTTTTTATGGTGCCTGGTGAGAATTATGAAAATCGTCTACCCCCGTTTATATAAATACGCAATCTATTACCATGGCTAGTTTTTAGTATTTTATTTGATTAAACCTCTGTCTTCAAACGAGTCTGTTAGTAAAATGAATATCAAGTCTTTAGTGTAATATACTGACGAACGGATAAGACTCCCCTAAGAAGAATTATGAAATCATTTAATGATAAATTTCACTTGTCAGTTTCAAAATTCAAAAATGCAATTTTATAAAACGTCAAATTGTAACCTAGTTTCAGCCTTTTTTAATTTTTTTGTTTCTCTGTACCTTATAATTCTGTTATTTTGTTATTCACTAGTATGCGACCATTAGGTACTTTGTAACTTTATTTTGTTTCGTTCGGTTTCGTGATTAATTAAGATAATATTTTACAAACAAGGAAAATTTTGTAACCTTTTATTGCGCAATTGTTTTTTGTCCTGAATAAAATAAAGACTAGACGATTCCATAAGAACGTGAATTTTAGTGTAAAATTTTAGGTTAGCTGTTAATGGGGGTGAAGAAAGAAACGCTGCTTTTTAATTTGTAAATAAAATAAGTATCTGCCTATGAACACGAACTATCAGAGTACAGTAATTGATCGAAACAAACAGCCATTTTGAAAACAACTCGGCCTAAATTCATCATGTTTTTGCACGAGTTCAGTCGTGTTATTTCATTCAACTGCGTGCGAATTGCGAGGTACCGTTGAGCTGCACCGCTAGCCAATCGCACTAGGCTCTGCACACTATAGATTATTCACCTCGGTGCGGTTCGCTTAGGTCATGCGCAATGAACCTGATTAAATGTTTTGGGCACTATCCAAATTCTATACTATTCAGATTTATACACGCGAATTGGATTTTTTCCTAGTGCTCAAATCCGAACAAAAATACAAGTAAAAAACCAAAATATTCAGTAGAGAGAAAACAAAACGCAGCACTCGTGAACCCCTGGACAGTTGTTTTTTTTGCACGATGTTTTTTTTTTCGTAACAGGTAGAGTAAGGGTTTTAAGGAAAGAAAACATTAAAAACTTGGAAAAAGTGATACTTAGTTTTACTTTTCCTCGATCACGTTACTTACCGCTTAACGGATTTTAATTTGACACGTATAGGTTTTATTCCTGGATTATTCATCGGGCATACCCGAACCGAGATGAACGCGGGGAAGCTGGTGATAAATAATAAGTTAAACATGTTTTACTTACTGCAACTGATACTAAATAATATATATATGCCAAAAATTAACAGCAAAATACTTCCGGGTCTTTAAGTCTGTCGTTTTATTACAAAGTTCTAAGACCGTTATTCGGCAGAAGTATAACAGTTTTTTAGCAATTTTTTTGCTTGAATAGGCTTCCCATTAGAAATTAAAAATAAAACATTGGGCGTTTTAACGTAATAGGACACTGCTATGCAGTCTAAGCCTTTGTTAGAGCGTGAGATAGACAAAAACCATTTCTACAACAATTTCGTTTAGAAACACTTGTCAAATGTAAATTTAGATTTTTAGTAAGAAATTGCGTAGCTTGGCGTAGTTGGATGACCTTATAGGAGGGCAGACTGCGAGTCCCTCATGAAAACAATAAAATGACTAGTAAAACTGCTACTAGGCTGGGTTTATAGCACCCATAAAGTTGGAATTAATGATGGAACTCGATGTACGATAGTTTTGGGGGAACATGAGACAAGATTTTTTAAAGTTGCATTTGCATGTTTGTTTAATAACATATTATGTAAAGAAATAAGACAATTGAAATATTTTCTTTTCAGTAAACTCTGTAATAGGAATTCAGATAATAACTTTTAAAAACTTGACGTGACTTGACTGTGACGAGTATGAAATCGATTTGTAAAGAGCACTCCATAATATTACAGATGATTAATAATAAACCTAAGTATTTTTTAATAAAAAACTTAGATAAGATTATTATGGCTGCAATATAGTGCCTATTTTATGCTCGCCTATTCTATTAATATAGGGTGTTACAGAAAAGTCTGGTCATATTTAGAGTCGTCTAGTAGACCCCGTAAATAATGTGTAACAGCCTGTATTATTATACAGAATGACTCGCAACCCCACTGGTGTAGTGGTGTCACATGTACAATCTTATTCCCTATGGACTATGATGAACTAATTGTTATTTAGTTTTTTCCGGTTAGTCCCGGTAGTCCAATGGGTCGTCCCTTATTACGCGAGACATAATATAGCTGGCGTAATGTTTATGTGTAGTACGCCTCCACCTATGCTTTGGAGATTAACATGCACATCCTACTTCCCACTAATATTATAAATGAAAGTTTGGATGGATGGATGGATGTTTGTTACTTTTTCACGCAAAAACCACTGAACCGATTGCGATGAAACTCGGTATGTATATAGCTGGAGACCTGGATTAACGCATATGCATAGACACACAGGCTTTTTATCCTGATATTCATACAGCATCGGGTCTTACGTGGGTGAAACCCCTGGACGCAGCTAATTATACATATGAATAAAAATATGAAGTTTAAATAAAAACTACAAAACACTTTTAATTACGAATATAAAATCATAAATATGTACTGGCTCCACATCGTTCAGTTCAGCTTAGGCCTGCCATCACTTAAATTGCGGACGACGGACAAGCTCTTCAAAAATCCCGGACACGTGTGAAATTGAGATTCTTGCCCGGACACTTTAAAAAAAACTCCGATTCCATTTGTTTTATTAAATTGAACAGCTTGTTCATCTAATACTTATAAGTTGGTCCTGCCAGTGTCCGGGTTTTACACTTTTTGAAAACCCCGCCCGGACGCTCCCCGGACGCCCTCTAAACTAGGACAAATCCGGGGAAACCCGGACGGATGACAGTCCTAGTTCAGCTCCAATACACCAAATTATAGTGTCATCCGAATCACATACAAAGTTTCACTTCGATATATTGTTAGTTTGTCTTCGGCACTCTGTTTACCGAAAACATGAAATTCCTAATTCAATAAAGTTAGTCTTCGAACCGGGAATGTCGTAATGAAGTTATGACTAAACTAAAAGGGAACAAATATTGGATCCAGAAGTTTCACATTTCTAACTTATTATTATTAGTCCTTAAGCGGTATAAGCAGGCAGGGTCATCGTCCTTTGCTGTAATTATAACTGACGTGGCCGTACTCTGCTGAAAACGAGTAAGCAAGTGTTGTTGCACCTATGTCATATTTTCTTTGTGCTCTAAAAATGTTTAGTTTATTTCTGATCCTTTTCTTGTGATAAAAATTGGACTAAACTAACTTCAAATATTAGTTTAGTATCTCGAGTTATAAAACTAATACAAATACAAAATATATATTTATAACGCTTTACAGATAGAGTAGAGGCCACGGAGACAGTCTCAGGGGGCCGCCCCAGTACTTACAAAGAGGGACACTACTCTTTACAACTTAAGTGGTAAATATCCGCCAATTGTATTAGCCGCACAATATTGCTTTACTCTCTTGCTTGTGTACTCTTTGTAATCTTTTGGTGTACAATAAAGAGATATATATTATGATATTATAATAATATTGTGGGACATCTCACACAGCGCTTTTTAGATCCAAACTAAGAATAACTTGTACTATGGGTTCTAGAACAAAAGATGAGATGAGATATGGATATGGTAGGACTGCACGTCTGAAGTGAAAACATAACTTCACAATGTATTTGCATATACATACCCACACACACATCTGTATATATATAATTAGGTTAAAAATAAAAAGTAGGTAATAACATATCTAAATGTATACAATTAGGGTACACTGGAAGTTCTGCGCTCCTGGCCGCTCATAAATGTTTGAATTTCGAATGTTATATTTTTTTTAAATATAAGAAACTCGGCTCCGTCTTACGAATTTTCGATCAGGGTCACGTGTCCTGACGCGAGTTTAACATTTTTTACGCATCCCAAAAAGTGCACAACGCCCCTTAAGGAGTTTTCACTTTAAAAAAAAGTGTCTGAGTATGTTCATCCTAACATTTCATTTTTTATAACTACATACATGCATATTAATGATAGAAACACTGAGTACACTGAGCAGGAATTAAACCTGCGACCTCTGATCTTGCATACGAATTCTCTACAAAAAAAAACTACTACCAAAGTTGTTACATGTCAAAAGTACGTTGACCCGAATGAAATGCATCTATTAATCATGCGAATGCAGAGTTTGTATGAATAATGTATAGCTAAATGGAATTTCGGAGTAGTGGGTAAGTGTGGAAGGCGTGGGTTGAGACAAGTATCGCCCACGGCCGTCTTGCCTTTTCTGGTCAGCGTACATAAGAGCAGCTTTCATTGCGTACACCAATAAGAACACAAAACAACCCGGTCGTTATAATGAGGACTATAGAAACTTATGTAGGTGGACATGTACTGTTATTTTGATAGTGCACTTCACGTATGTTGAAATAAGTTTTATCTGTTATTCTAGTTAGAATGAGTAACTCTTGAGAAAGTTCTGAAACCATAATATGCAATCTAAAAAATAAATATAGCAATATGAAGTTGAGATTTTGATGTAAGTTGTAGACAAGACAAGGGAACATATACATAATATTATGTTACCTCGAAATGAGTCATGGTTGAAATAGAACTTTAACAAAGAACTGCTCTTTAATATTTACGTCTTTATGAGTGGAAACTTTTTATATAATCGTTTTAACTTTTAAATTAACGAATCCATACTTCCGTTCAAAAATTAAATTGCTAATTTGCTTAATAAGAACAATATTAACGATAACCTCTTTTAATCCTCTTTGTGCTCTTGTGTTCTATCTGGCCACATCCTGATAGCCTTTTTTAAAGAAGATGGAAGGTGGTGATAAGGTAGATGGTAGAAGATCCTCATGGATGTCCTCAGTCCTTGGGGGGGCCGAAGGGAGGTCTGTCGGACTCTTACCGACTAAAAACCACCCCGGTGTTCCACTGCTTGCCCATGATCAGGGGAGCGAGAATCGCCATTGCATTAATATAATAATAATAACTTCACACATCTCACACACGGCCGTCTAATCCCAAACTAGGCAGAGCCTGTACTACGGTAACCAGACTGCTGATAAACATACTTATATATTTCTAAATACATACATATTATAAATAAATAACACCCAGACACAGAACAAAGGATCGGTGCTCATCACACAATTATTTGTCCTGGGTGGGAATCGAACCCACGACCTCTGGCTTAGCAGTCAGGGTTATTACCCACTAGACCAACAGGTCAGTCAAAACTCATTCTTCCCCAACCCACGACAGGAACATCCTGATAGCCTGATTTTCTTACCTCTACAACTCAACGTTAAATTGTGCTCATTATGTACGAGTACCATTAAGACAATCGTCGATTTGGATTGATTAATTTGGTAATAAAATATCGACCATTTTTTGCAACAATATAGGGCTTATAATATAACTGTTACCGCAGACATTTCAGACAACAGTCCCCGGCTACAGTTATTGATCGAAAAATAACGTTCTCTGAGTAAAAACTCCTTCAGCCGCACGCGGTGTTATTAGATTGACCTAGAACCTTGTTGCCACCAAATCTAGAAATCACTGAACTATCTCTTAGTTTCATTAATAAAAGGTACTTTAGTAGGACTTTTTTAGAATTAATCTATTTTACGCTTACACAATTTTGTAAGGACTAGGGTTACCAGGACTATAAACACAAATAGAAAACGCACAATATGTAAATAACCGATGAAAGGGAATCTATTTGTGGCAGAAGACTATTATCAACGTCCAGCACTACGTAATATAGTAATGGATTATTTTAAACATTTATAGTAAGAAAATAGGTAATATTTAGAAGTTCTTTCTGTACGACATGCTTTTAATAATTATGTTTAATTCTTCGAGTGATCGAAGGAGTGTAGTTTCTTGTGTCGTGTTGCTTCCGAGCGCTATGAAAAGTCCTGTTTATGTACAGAAATAGGTTGGCAAACAAGCATGATGGTAAGCTGTCACCGGTGCTTACGAATCCTCACAACTCCGTGGTGAGTTAAACTGTATGCAGTTATGGCGATCCAAGTCATATACATACATACACTCACAGCTGTAATCCCAAGGGGGTAGGCAGAGGCGTATTATAATTTGGTTCCACTCACATAATAGAGGGCGAGCCTATTGTCGTTAACCGGGCACTTTGGGAATTAAAGATGGGCAAATCAGGAGTATATTGAAAGGGAAAGGTAGGTAATAATTCTTTCAAAAAAAAACCGACTTCAACAAAAAAAAACTATTCCATGAAAGACTTATATATGGTTTTCTCATGGATGCCATTGTCAGAACTGGACCAAATTGAAATGGGACCACATGGGAAGCACCAGCTTTCCAAAAAAAGAAGAATCAACAAAATCGGTTCACCCAGTCGAAAGTTCTGAGGTAAAAAAACAGACAACACTATCTTAACTAGATCTTCTTTAGAGTGGATGTTCTACTCCTTACGTTCTACTCAATCAGGTGTATCCATTAAGAACAAATCAAAAAATCTGATAATGTGCCTGCCTCCTTCAAAGGAGGATTGGGTAAAATAATTTATTTCCATATTCTGATTACACGTATGACTAACAAAGCTCAACACCACTGAATCAAAATAAATGTCGAGATAGCGATGAATCGGTAGCTAATAAACTAGGTACGCAACGAAATAACTGCCACAAGGCGGTATTTTGTCGTCCCCTATCTGGTGATATCCGTGTGTTCAGTGAAATATTATGATTGTTTACGTTCCGCCGTGGACAATGGTCAATATTTGCTTTATGCACGGTGTACTGAACCGAGGATTCTTTTCATTGTCATGTTAATGTGTCGAATAACAGCAAAATAGGGGTCTGCGTCGAATACGCATCACTTTTACAAAATGAACAAAGTTGTACACCGAAACGGCCCATTAGGCGGTTCGGCAAGAGATATAAGGCTATTGTACTGTATTGAAATTTACCTCCGCCACTCTGGGGATATAGCTTTTCTCGACCCAGTTCCTGGGCTTTTAATCAACGCCACCCTCCGAGATTTGGGACCTCTTAATGTCAATTTAATAACGTTTTCAATTGAGCTTCAAATTTAAACATGACGTCAGCGTTCCGAAACATTGAACCAATGTAGACAGAAAGCAATTTAATAAAATTGTTGGAATGTTTTTTAAGGCAGTTTAATTAAGTTACAGTTTGTTTATACCGGCCATAATGCGACGGCCGTAAGGAATATTATGTGAGAACAATGGAAATTGTGCGGGTCCAATGATCACTGTCATTACTGCAGTGGTTTTGTGTGAGTGTCCTGTATAACGGTTCCTTTTGGTGTTTTAAGACTGTAAATAGACGATTCTCAACTTGGCCTTTATAAGTATGTGTTAGATTATACCTACAGCAATTGCGTTTTGTGACGTTTGTGTGTGAGTGAGTGTGTTTGGTTTAGTACGTTTGTTAACCGACGAAAAAAAAGGAGGTTCTCAATTCGACCCTCTCTCCGTTATTTATGAACCGATTTTGATTAATCTTTTTTTGTTAGATAGGGTATACCTCAAGGATGGTCCCATGTCAAGGAAGTCAGAATCTGATGATGGGATCCTGATAAAATTGAGAGAAACCGTCGAAAATTGGAGGAACGTATAGTGTTTCTGTTTACTTTTCATTACTTCAGGTATTTGCGTTCAGAAATCATTATATCATGTAGCTGAGCTGATGATGAAAAAAAATCATCAAATAAAAATCTTTTTAACAAATTTTTTTATATAAAACTATCAAATTTTATATAAACTTATTTTGAGTCGGCGCCAAATAATAAAATGATTAATTACCTATGTATTGCCATGTCCATTTCTACGTAGGCACATATAAAATTTAGATAATTAATCAGTTTGTTGTTTGGCGCCGACTCAAAATAAGTTTATATAAATTTAATAGTTTATGTAAATAAGCTCAAGACTTAAGAGGTTTATTTATTTATTGCTTTTTAGTTATTTCGTCGGTTTAATTTTTGGTTGAAAAGATTTTTAATTAAAGTTTAGATAAAACACATTTTTTTAATGCACATCTAAAGATATATTATTTTTTGCTTTTTAATAAGTACCTTTCTTATCTCGTTGGTTATTTTTTGTTAAAAAGTTTTTATTTTGTTTGTAGTTAAAATATAACTAATAGTTATTTACTTAGAACTCTTACTTATCCAACTTACTTAATATGTAATATAAGTACCTACTTTAACTATTCGTTGTTATTTGTTATGTTTAAACAAGACTCGTTATGCGTCGTCATACACAATAAAAAAAAACAAATATACTTGTTTACTTGATACCTCCTTCGTTTTTTCGTCGGTTAAATAACAATAGCTAAACGTTACTAATATTAGTAAGTTGCGTAGTAATATATTTCTAAGGACAAGAGGAGAAGTAAAGTCACAAAATGTCACTCGCGCGCATACTTTTGGTGTTGTAGAAATCTTCAGAGTACGACAACTGCATACCGTCAAATCACCTTGGTATGTAGGAAGATTAAAATAAAATAAAAAAGTAAAATCAACAAAGGAGTACTATATGCATTCGTACGTAACCGGAACTCTGAACAAGTTTCTTTACATATCAACGAGGAAGAAATTTACATACGGCGCCGGTCTTTTGCGTGTTACACAGTCCCTAGATGGGTAAGTATTCAGAGTTCAAAATATGGTATAAAGTCGTTATGTTTGCGCGGAAGATATAGTTGAGTCACCGAGGCGGTTGGTGTCCTTGCCAACCGTCGTTCGTTCTACGTTTAAAGGATGACACACACGCCTACAAAAACACTTTCTTATTAGTTGACAGTTGGTAAATTGAAACTGGTTTAACGGTCGCAACGATGACAAATTGCGAATTCGTGGCGTCAAATTACTGAAGTTTGTTACGATATTAACAAACTATAATTAACAATGAGAAATCATTTTAGCGACCGTTCAACTTTGTAATCTGAGAAGAATTTAATGGATTCTTAGTGTTAGAACTTACTGCTCTTACCAAGGCTCGTTTAAGCAGTAACAAGGATTCTTTAAGCACTAGTACTACTACCTGGTAAAGGCCAAAACATTAAGTTAGAAAAGCTGTTTAACCGCGGTCGTGTCCACGCCGGAGGTACCACTGTCCCCCTTGGGGTCTTGACATTATGCACGTATTTATATCTATAAAGAATAAGTTGATATCTGCTGTGCTCTGCCTCCATAAAATTAGCTTCACATTATTAAATAAGTTCCGATCCAAGCTATATGTATAGCAGTTGTATAATAACTGTACATGGAGTCAATAATAAACGAAGTCAGGTAACTCTGCTGAATATAAACCAGTATAAACTACGATAAACATATATTTCAAGAGATATCTATCGACAGAATATCTCTTGATGTGAAAATAACTCCTCGGCAAAATGAAAATAAATCGTTAAACCGTTTTTTTTTTAATTTGAATTGTTACAAACAGCTGTTTTAAACGGTAAGTATAAAAATTAAGTAAAATAACGATAAAGTAGACCGGTTCGATGAGTTTACATAAGAGAGGATTTAGAAATACTACAGCAAGTTTCCAAAACTAATAAGGTGATTAAAAAAGCTAATAAAACAATTATTATGTTGGTAGTTGGTACGCCGCACATGTTCCCGGTATGATAAAAACAAAGAAGGTAAGCACACAACACTTCATATTAAATTATTGTTTAAATACATGCATTATCGCTAAGGGGATAGGTGACCACTATGAAAAGTTACATGACACATTTCTCTGTAATTCAAGACACACGTAAAACCGCTGTTCCTAGCAGTATTAAACGCGAATATCAATATACATAAGGGATTCTTTACTAGTAATGTGTAAGTAGAAAGCTTAAAGATGAATAACAAGAAATATTACTATGTTGAAGAACCGCCTTTAGTAATCGAGTTATTTTTTTGTTTGTACAAGATATTCACGTACTTATTTATGATTTTTTTTTTCTACAATTGAAGTCACAGCTCTCGTCTGGAGCCAGTTGGCGCAGAATCAGGTCATACGTATCATAAAAATGCATTGTGATCGGAACTAAACCAACACATAATTTCGACTCCGTAAGATAAAAGGGTTTTAATTTAGCTTGCAAGATTTGACCAAACTAACAGACAGTTAGTAGGTTATTGCGTACACTGTAAATTAATTAAGCGCATCACTTTACAAGGGTTGGACTGATTTGCAGGGCTGCCAGATTGTATAATTTGATATAAAATTCGTATAATTCGGCTATCTTTTGTATCCTGTTTGTATAGTAGATTGCATTGTATAATTGGATATATTGTCATTAATGATGTTCTAACGTAATAAGTACGTACATACACACAGAGAAGCGATACTTAAAACAAATCATGTCTGTGATAAACTGTTAAATCCTTATACGTTAAAGTTGAAACACTTATAAGTTGTACAACACTGATTTTGTATAATAAATAGTATGTGATTTTGAATAATTTCTGATTCGGTGGTATAAAATAAGTTGACCTGACTGGCAGCCCTGCTGATTTGAGTCAAAAAGAGGCACAAAAAATTAGAAATTTATGTATAGATAACTGAGTATTGTCCTTTTGGTATTGAATTAAAACAAATAAATTTAAAAAAAATGTATACAGGACAACAGACAACAACGTGGTAAGTAAATATGCAAAAATATTATGAACCACGAAAATCGCGTTTAAAAATTGATATCGTCAACTGATGAAGTCGTAAAAATCTTACCTTCTGATTAGATTCTGGTTGGTTGGATAAAAGCCTTCCATTCTCACCTATATAAACATTCCTATGCTGATGTTAATGATGATGAAAAGATTTTCGATGATGTAGGTACAAACAGGTTTTTTCTTTGTGTATTTTATAGGTCAGTTCGTATTTTTGACAATAAAAAGACGGCATGATTCGCTTTACTGACTTATCGAAGCGTCGCATAATCATTCCGAAATGTTTCATGAAGAATTTGTTTTTCTTTCAAAAGTTAAAAGAACAATAACTTCTTAATCCCATTATAGTTTCTCGATTCAGAATTCATGAAAAATCCTACAGCCACGTTAAAATACTTATGGAACATTTTCAATAATTGCATAAACTAAAATATACTTACGTTTAGCGGCATCGACTTCCATGGCTTGGCTTCGTTGAACTCGAAAAGTAACAAAGGATTTTTTTTAAAAGCAGCGCGTCCGCTGTACACAGAGAGTGAACACGCTTTACTTAAACACAACCCCGAAACAAATCCTATATAACACCTTTATGCCGTTGAAACAGTTATTTTGAATTAAATTTAAAGTAAAGAAAGACAGGATGTGAGACAATGGTAGACGTTTCGTTCCTAATGTTGTTTTGCTTTTTTCATTTATGATTGCTTGACAGAAATGGTAAATGCCACACGCTGATTGGCTGATATCAAATTTACCGCTTTCGCGTTCGATTCATCGACCAGTGATCTAGGAAGCTGCTGCGACGTAAATTATGATGTTGCAAGACTTTAAAAATGAGTTGCATATATTTATCCATACCATCATGCATGACCAAGAAACAACAAAATATATTCGATTAAAGTAACTGAAATTTTCTTTGAATATTTAAGTGAAATGTTTCAAAATATTTATGGAACCAACATAGTTCTAATTTGTATTTTAATATTCAAGGTCTTTTTTACCCACAAGTAGCGCCATCTAACGCGTTCTTCTAGGAATCTTTTTAAAACGCCATCTCTATTGTTTTCGTTGCAAATAGACTGAAAGTTCAACAAAATTTAACGGATTTATGGTGTAAACTTGGTAGAGTATCAAAAAATTGTTAAAATCTATTAAGTTATTATCTAACCACATTGTAGGAACAATTAAATCATGTAAAATATGTGTCACTCCTTTTACAAGTTAACAACTACGGCACAATAAATTTTTAAGACATACAAAATGTAGGTAAGTACCTACCTACTAATATGTGTGGACGAAAAATTACAGTAATAATTATATACAAATTGAATAACAAGAGTACCTGCTACCAAGGTAAGTATACTTTTGTTAATTGTCAAAGTTAAGTTATAGTTATCTTTATAAAAGTAAAATCGACTTCAATGACTTCACTTGAACTTCATTTCATAATCTATTTAGAAAACTTGTAGAGTCTGTAGATATAAACTGCTCAATAATAAATAAATAAATATAATTAAAACATGAATACAGAATAAAAAGCAAAATATATAAGAATTTAGAACCTCCTCCTTTTTTGAAGTCAGTTAAAAAACCACCAATTTTACAGTCGGTCGGCATTTTAGGGTTGTCAGTTGTCACACTTGTCACGTACAATTCTTTTACTGAAAATCTTTGTAAAATAATAACTATGTAGGAACTAAATATAGTAGATGTACTACCGGTGATGTAGGCTACATTTTATTATATTAAGCGTTTTACGCAGCAGCTTGTCATTTAAGCATCCGACTAGGGGCTCAAGACTGTTTTTAGGGTTCCGTTCCTCAAAAGAAAAATAAAGAACCCTTATAAGACCACTTTGTTGTCCATCTGTCTGTCAAGACCCTTTTTCTCAGGAACCCGTAGACGCATTAAGTTGAAATTAATAACAAATTAAATACGTAGGTATGTCTGAGGTCCCTTGAAGCTGTAAAAAAGTCAAGCATCTAATAATCGACGCAATCATAAGATATGTTATTAAGCCTTAGATTTTAACAAATTTGAACGTTTCATAAATCATAGGTAAATTAAAACGTATAGGGTATTTTCCATTGACTTAGAATCATGAAATTTGGTAAGAAGCAAGGTCTGACAGCACAAGTAAATGAAAAAATCCGAAAGTTGTTATTCGGTTTTGTATTACATAAAAAAAAGTAATTTTTGTAATTACAAACTTATTTTTAAAACTGCAAAGTTAAGTTTTCTTTCAAAAAAGACAGGCAAAAATCTTCGAGAATTGATTCCCTATCTACTTACAAGTTTGTTTTCTTACGGACTCCAGGGTGCGCTGGTCAGACTCGCACTTGTCCGGTTTTTTCTTAGGGCTTATGATATGAGTTAATAATCTGGTATTGTTTACAATTTTCCTGGCGGCACGTATGATATTGTGCATTCAGGTCGATTTTAATAAGGACTTAAATGCTTAACCACCTGCCCTCAGGCATACAGTATAGAAGTCTCACTCTGCCAAATCCAACACAATATAGTCGCAATTCAGGTCACACATATTCACCTACAAGTTGCCTCTTTTTCTATCGCGTTGCCTCTGTTCTGACGACGCCGCGAACGTAGCGCCGTTATCTAATTACCAGTAATTTATGTGCCTATTACTCTATTCTGGTGAATAAATGAACCTAGGCTAAGTACTAATTAACTTGATAGTCTAGATACGAACTGAGTATCGAACTAACGGGCGCCCAGCAGCCCACTGAAATTTTCGCAGGATTAGTCGAGCCCGTCGTGTACTTGTAGCTGTATACCGAAAGTGCGGAGTGGACTTGGCCTGGCTGGCCTGCCTCAGAGACGCAGTACCAATATTTGAATGAATAAAAAACCTTCCTTCTCATATAACTTTAATAAATTAACAGTTTACTATACCTATTTACTATGACATGACCGAATAATATATAAATGTAGAATATACATTACGACACACGAAAGTTAATTATAAGTAGCGTCAGGTTCATATTGTATATGACGGGAGTATTATACACTAATAATTATTATTAAGATCCTGAAAACATTTGGTGTATTGGCGCTTGGAATTTAAATCTAAAGACGATCAGTCCTTAGATAAAAAGTAAAATACAATTTGCCAAAATAATAGAAATCAATTTAACGTAGGTAAAGCGATTAGATTTATCATTGTCTATCTAATATAAATAAAAATTCAGCCTATCGCTGAAATGGAACGGATTTATATTAAATTTTGACACAAATAAAGCGCGCTTCACAAAAAAAAAAAACAATTGAACAGCAAAATCGATTTTAGGCTAAGGTACTTCAGTGAACATAGGTAATTTTTTTTTAGTTTCAAATTAATTCTACTCTTTTGGCAAGCTATATTTTATATGCGACTTAAATCATAGATAGCAAATTGTTACATTTTAAAACAACATTGCTTTGTCAAATTAAATAATATACTTAAAGAAAATTAACTAAAATTGGCCACATATTCGTTGATAATAAATAAAGCGGTTTCTAGACATGCATATGTAAGCATATACCTATGTATGCAATAGAGTCGAAACAAAACAAATGAAAAAAATTAGGATAAAGACCGCTATTAAGACCTTGCGTTGCGTCTCTGCTAGTGAGCTGAGCTCTATGGTAACTCACATTGCTTACTATTAGGCCGACTGTGTATTTGTTGGCTACAGTTATAATCAATTAAAACCACAAAACAATTAATAAATTCACAGTATACACTACACACAGTATACAATACAGTAGGTATATAAACTATGTTGTATGTAAATAAACAATTTTGGTATGTCAAAATAAGATTTTAAACATAGTAATACTACTTACTATATCCGCAGCAAGTATAGCTGATCAGATCCGCTCAAATGAGTAAACACGTTCAGTACTATTAGCTTTTGCTTATTGGCCAAAAAATAAAAACATGCACTTTACATAATAGGCATCTTACAGTTTTGCCGCATGAAATGATTTCAGATACATTATTTGTATTCAAGTCATTTATTTCGTAAGGTATTAGTAGGGCTGCCATCCATCCGGGTTTCCCCGGATTTGTCCTAGTTTAGCGTCTGGGCGGGGTTTTCAAAAAGTGTATCTGTGCCAGGGACAACTTGTGATTATTAGATGAACAACCTGTTTAATTCAATAAAAAATAAAAAAAATGAATCGGCGTTTTTTAAGGTGTTAGGGAAAAAATCTCGATTTCACAAATGTGTCCGGGATTTTTAAAGAGCTTGTCCGGCGTCGGCAATTTAAGTGATGGCAGGCCTTTTCGCGTACCCTAATGCCTAGGCTTTAGGGTACGCGAAAAGAAGTCGTGTCTGATTTAGATAAAAACTAAAAACAACAGTTTTACTGTAAAAAAAAAGGTACGCTCTCTGCGCAATGCCCTCTAATTATTGTCGAAACAATAACGCCATAATTTATCGCTGCTAAATGGTGGTCTTTGCACTGTATTTTTATTCATACAAAATACTTATATATTAGGCATATTACTGTGTTCCCATAATACAATCTTGATTGTGGGCATTTTGCTTGATTGCGGTCGTTTTTCTGTCTGTCTGAAAACTACCTAAACCACAGATTACTAAGTAGTTTCTACGTAACAGATAAATCACTCCCTACAAAAAATACCGATACCTACCGTTTTAATTACCTACTCTTTCCGGGCTTTAAAAGGTGTGTAGGGTTACCTTTTCAATATGTTGTTTAATAAAAAAAAATACAATTTTTATGTAAATTAAGTACTTAAGGCTTATTTTTCATTTCCAATGTTTTAGTATTCAAAAATCCTACGTGTTTTTTTTAATGTAAAAATTAATAAAAACTACATCATTATACTACTATAGTATATTATATCATCATACATTACTGGATTTACATCCATATACAGCACATAATAAACTATCAGAAACCATGTCAATTTTCACCGTGAATTTGACTGTATTTAAAGTATAAATAAATATATCAATACGTATTCGAATTACGTTATTATACGTTGTAAATTTAAGAATAAAATGTGAGCGCTCGATGCAGCTGTCGGCAACCCACTACGCGAGACTGCGTATAGGCCAGTATAAGGTCCGCCAGCGGTCGAGCGGCCGGGAGGTGTTTAAGTACATTGAGTGGCATAGGCCTGGTATAGTAAGCAATGCAGTAATGTAACCTCAAGTCATCACATAATAAAGTGTTATGACACATCTTCTACGACAAGTTCTGTTTGATCAATATTGATAGGAGACTATTATTTGTGTTATTCATAGATACATGATTGTGGGTGTACTTCGTGGATGTTAATTGCATGTTTGTGAAGTCCCACAAACATAAATAAATCTAAATAAAATAAATAATTATATTACATCACTAATGCAGCAAAACTGAGAAAACATTTTTAGTATTTTACCCTTCTGGAAAAGCCTTACAATAAAAATAATACAATTTTAATATATTAATTATAACATTAATTTGTTGATATAATGAGTTAAAATTAATAATACATTTTCTATGACACATAGTTACAAAGTTTATAATTTTTTTTATGATAAGACAACTGGATGTTTTACCGAATCATTAGCAAAATTAAATTTTCCTGCTTACAATACTGGATAATAACATAATATGATAAATGAGAATTTACCTGTTATATTCTGGTTAAACCCTCAATTAACCTGTATTACATTAAACATAACATTATCTACAAAGTAAATTAATAATTTATTAATTAAAAAATGTCTGCCAAAAATATTTAATCTCTGGAAGTTCTAAACTCTCTTTGAAATTTTGTCATGTTGCATTCGACGGCGAAGCCGCGGTTTAAAATAGAAAATTAATACTTTAGAAAAGTACTTTTCATTATAATTAATTTGTGAAACAACACGAGAGCCAAATTCATTTATGGGATAAATGCTAATGTGCAAGAATTAGGTACTAAGCGTAAAAATATAATGAGATTTCTTTGAAGTAACAATTTTAAGTAGGTACAAAGATGAATATTCACACTTCAATAGTGATTAATTTGACTATAAATGTAAAAATATTTTCTACAAATCCTAATGGAATCTTTTGAGTATTTTAACATTATTATAAACGAATGTGTACGTAATTCGTACTAAACAACTTTATTAGAAAATAATATATTCGTTGGGGCTATTTTTAAGATTATGCATCTTTTTCCTAGCAAAGTGTATCATTTATGGTATGATTATCTAGAAAATATTAAATCACTATGGTCATTTACTAAGAAATGGTACACAAACTGAGCCTTCTTTTTATCTATGACCTGTTTGTTTATCCTTGATTGTGGTTCCTGCGTTTGATTAGGATTATCCCTGAGGAAAATGGCTCCAAATAATGTTGACAATGTTTTTGCATCTACTCCATTTTCAGCACTGTGTTGCAGGGCTTCCTGTAAGAATTCACATAAGTACAAAAACACATTTTTCCTAAATTCTGGCAATTCCATTATAATCTGTTTGCATTGTAAATAGTTTGCAGATGCTCTTAAACATACTGACTGAAGATTGTAGGGAATGATTGGGTCTGCAGTGCTCTCTAGAAGCAATAGCAATGCTTCAGCAACAGAATGGATACTTCCAGGTATAGGATCCACAGACCCATTGTCAAGCCAATCTCGGATCTGAAGTATTTCTGAATGAAACCCTGGTTGCTCAAACAGATTGGGTTCTTTTAACCCATGAAGGTATATATGGTCTACTAGGAACCAAATTTCTTTTGGTATAGAGTATGTGGACTGGTTAGAAACACACTGATCTCTCTTATTCTCCAATTCTACCAGCTTTCCTGCAGGTACTTCTTTTATTGGCATGTTAAGATTAACTAAAACCTCTATAGAACAACCAAAACTGCTTCTTTGGTATGTACCATTTATCGTTATAAATATATCCTTCCCTCCGTACAGGTGTAATACTAATATATCATATAGTTTGTCTGTGCCAGCGTTCATCTTACAAGCTGATGTCTTATTTATAAGCACTTTGAGTTGAATCTCACATGTCTCTTCTGCACAAATGCATTTCTTATATGGTTCAACTATAAGCCACTCTTTACAAAAACTTGCCTCATCCAATTTCTTAATGAATTCAAACTCAACAGGCAGCTTACCAATGTTTGTGATTGTGATAGTACGTACTTGTAATTCTAAATACCGGACTGTACCAAAGTCTATTTCTGTCCGGTCAACTTTGACCTGTGGTATCAGTTCATTTTCCATTTTATCTAGTTGTTTGATAACTTCTTCATATACTTTCCTATATTTCTCTTCATCTATGATTTTTATTGCAGTGTTGAATATGGCTGACACAGGTTTGTGATCACTTATGTTCAGTGATGGATGACTGCTGTAAGCCAGTTGAATAATTTTGTCTCCTTTCCAGAATATTCTGTCACACCATGCTGGAGCTCTATTTTTTTCACTAGAGTCCCAGTTGTCTGTCCCAGGGTCATACTTATATGTTGGTTTGAACATTATATCACCCTCTAAATATCCTGCAAAGACATTGTTACTCTTATGCTGTTGTTTTAGTTGATCCCATTCTAGAACTGGAGTAAAATTATTATCATTTACTAGCTTTTTGACAGTTGTAGGGTCTAATTCTGTAATACGGTAGTTAAGATCTCCCAGCCAGTATATTTGATCATGGTCTTTTATGCCTTTTGGGAGTTGATTAGGCTGAATAAATCTTGTCCTGTTACATATATCCCTAAAATCTTGATTTCTTCTCTCATATTCTTCAACATGAGCAGCCAAATGTGAATTGACGAAGCATAATGAAGTGTTGTGCAGATCAAACCTTATTGAGACACCACCTTTATTCCCCATCTTGCCCATAATGCCTGTTCCAACAGTATCACATACAACATTACGTACATGAGATAAATGTTTTTCTTTAATGAGGATAATCAGCATCATACCAACTAATCTTACTTTCTCTACTTTCACATATTTTGCTCTTTTATCAACATAGTTTATTACAGCATTGTACCACTCATCTTCTCTCATAGTTTGGTCAAATAGGAATGTTTCTTTCGATAGATCCAGTTCTTGAAAACCAACAGCATAAATATCAGGAGGTTCCTTATCAATGCTCAACCATCCCTTCAGGGGGACAACAGGAGATTTATCGTTGACATTCCATGTACCACAAAAAATTGAAAATCTTTTTGTAAAAGTATATTCATACTCTTTATCACACATCTTATGTTTGATCAGACTTTCTCTTATAGCAACTGGTGCAGAGCTCTGGGTGTGTGGGACTCCTCCAGGCAGCACCATAGTGTGAATTAACATGTCGTTATCAGATTTACCATTATATTTCTTCAGCCAAACAAACTCCGGCTGTGTTGGCATTTTGTTAACTGCTTCTATACCTCTAAACAGATCATCGACAAAATTGTCAACATGAGGGGTCATTTGAATTTCAAATTTATACTTATTATTACGAGACTGGAGGTTCAGGTACAGTATGGCTTCAGGATCGGAAGGTTTGTTGTCAATTTCACATTTAAAACTCTTATCTATTGGCAATACTATCTCTATTGATAAATCCGTAAAGGATTTCGGTGGGTAACATGACGTAAAAAGGCAGAATACGGCCTTTTCGTCACCAAACTCAACAATTGCTAATAGACGATCTTTTTTTACCCAGTCGGGATGCAAAACTTTGGCGTCACATAGGAAAGCTGTAACTCGTTCGCTCGATAGGAATTTTTCTTGTACCACAGATTTTATCTCGTCGTGATTCATTGTGTTTCATCAGTTTATTTCTATACACTTAACACATAACACAAGAAGAAACCCTTTGATATTCATGTGAATTCAATTTTAATGACAACTTTGATGAATTATTTTGACAAATTTGACACATTGACCAAGTTTCGTTTACGATTACAGAAATTCTCAACTTAGCAAAAAACCAGCGATCATGTAGGTAATAAAAATGAGGTAGGTAGTAAATGGTGATATATTATTAAAAGTTTTTTATTATTTATTTACTTTTGGTGTTCATTTTATACTTTAAATGTAAAATAAAAATTCTGAACGAAAAAGTCTTGTCTGCATTTGTTTATGAAGTTGGCTATTAAATCATTTTTAGAAAATTACTTTTTTTTTAGTCTATTATAATAGAAATAGTGAATGACACATTATATGTCAGTATAATTGTCATTTGTCAGAAATAAATTCAGGGTTATAATATTTATTTCTGTATAAAAATACAAAAAATTCATGCACAATAAAACTTTTTTGTCATATGCAAATTAGTTATGAAATAATAAACATTAAAGCCGCTTTCATAATTCTTAAACGCTTATTTGACTGAACTGAATTGACGTGAAATTAGTAAATAACATAGTCACAGAACTCGCAGAGTACTTTGTATATCTTGGAGAGTACAATTTGGTGTAAAACCGTTGTTTTTATTGGCTGATTGAGTCAATTGTCAAGTAATATAGAAATAGTATTCGTAATCGTGGTAAAAAAATGGCAGGAGTGCCTACGGATTGGCAGCTAGGATGTGTTGAAGGAAAGCAAAGAGGAGCTTATCTTTTGCAGTCTGGGCAGTGGTCCGATTGCACCTTTTTAGTGGGTGCTGAACCCCACCAGGTTGTTGTGGCTGGTCATAAGCTGATTCTAGCGATGGCGTCACCTGTATTTGAGGCTATGTTTTACGGCGGTATGGCTGAAAGGAATGATCCTATTCCTATACTAGACGTGCAACCAGAGGCCTTTAAGGCTCTGTTGGAGTGAGTATGTAAAAAACCACATCTTTTGTTTATGTTGTAAGACTTGTAGTATTTTAAAATCTGATAAAATCATAATTATAAGTACAACTTCCAATGTGGCACTGCACTGAGTGTTTTTCTAATCCTCTGAAACATATCACTAAGCGAAATGGAAGATATACCCATTAATGAGAGTGATGCCTAGTAGCTATACAGGTTAATATGTAAACATGAATGAATGCAATATTTATTTACCTTTAATATTAGTCTGGAATACTCTAGAACTTTCAATGATTTTCAGATACATTTACACAGACAATATAAACATAAGCTCTTTTGACAAAGCCTGTGAGCTATGCTATGGAGCCAAGAAGTACATGTTGCCACATCTAGTAAAGGAATGCACAAGGTATCTTTGGTCAGACTTATATCCAAGAAATGCTTGTCGTGCATATGAGTTCGCCCGGTTGTTTGAAGAGAATGTGCTTATGGATAAGTGTATACAGGTTTGTTTTTTCACCCATGTTTTTTTTTTTTATGGTATAGGGGGCAAACGAGCAGATGGGTCACCTGATGGTAAATGACTACTGCCGCCCATGAGCACCTGCAACTCAAGAGTCACAAGTGCGTTGCCGCCCTTTAAGGTTATAGGAGTAGGAGAAGAGGGGGAGGGTGGAAGAATGGGAAGAGGGGAAGGACGGGAATTAGGGAGAGGGAAGGGTTAGGGCCTCCGGTAACCTCACTCACGCGGCGAAATGCAATGCAAGTATTGCTTCACGGCCGGTGTTCTGTGAGGCCGTGGTTACGAGCGGAGTCGAGCCGGCCCATACGTGCCGAAGCATGGCTCTCCCACATATAAATATATAATTATGTTAAATGCACTTACTTCTAAAGAACAATGACTAAAAGTGGTACCAATATTTCTCACGCGTCAAACTCAAATTATTATAGTAATTTGACTGGCCTGTTGGTCTAGTGGTTAGTGACCCTGACCGCTATGCTTATAGGTTGTGGGTTCGATTCCCACCTGAGTCTGGGTGTTTTTTGTGTCCGTTGTTTCTATGTTTGTAAAGTCTCCCGCAACACAATAGTATTTCCTAATGCGGGAGTTGTCTTTTTAAAAAAATAAAAATAAATAAATAATTATTTTCACATTTTTATACAACTATTTGCGTCAGGAATATGGTTTGTGAACAGGAGATACAATTTGAAAACAATATAATTAGTTATTTGATTTATATATGTAGAAATTCACGTTGGCATTGACATTCTGTTGCTGTCATTCATGATTTATGACAGGAACGGAATTTGAAATCTAAATATTTTTTTATCTTAAAGTAAGTATTAACTTTTCTTATTCCATAAATCGATTTGGACCAGATAGGTACAGATTATTAAAACGTAACGGTCTGGCTTTCGTGTCAACTGTCAGGGCATACTAGACATCTAGTGATTAGGCATTGTATTAACATTACACTGCTCATTTACTTATTAGAGTAAATTATTTAAACACGGATATTTCATCTTGCTACATATACCGTATGAGGGGTTACCTATTTATTAATTTCTTTTTGGTGAAATGTTCTGTTTACTCATTGTGATATCACTTTTAACCAGAAAAAAAAATTTATAAAAAATCTAATGATTTTCCACTCGGAATTATGGTCTGAATACACTATTTCAATATTAGTTAGTGTTTCTTACACCCTGTATATATGGTAGTTTTATCAATGAAGATGGTAGTTTTTAGATCAATGAAAATGGTAGAATAGGTTATTCTCCATTTTATTAAATTGTGAAGAAACTCGTATTTATAAAACAACAGTGGTGCATGTTAGTATATTAAATGTACTAACTTTTAAACTTTCGCGTTCCATGATATAATAGTCAGGCAATTCAGAGAAATGTTACAAAAACGGGGAAAATTTACAAACATAGAGTTGCAAACTTACAAACAAGTTGCGCGGGTCAGCTAGTTTCCTATAAAGTTTTTAACCAAATTTCTTTCTTACAGATAATCAGTACGAACACCAAAGAGGTACTTAATGACAGCAGCTTTGAGGATGTAGAGTTAAACACGGTCATCACTGTCTTCTCTCTGGATCATTTAAACATTGACAGTGAACTGGATTTATTTGAGGCAGCTGTACGATACGCTAAAGCGCATGATAAGAGGACTACGGAAAGAAGTATGAGTCCGCCTTCAGAGAACACAGAGAACGGACCACCAAATGAAAAACGTTCTAAGAGTCCTGGGCCTTCTACATCTAAGGATAAAGTCACGGTAATTAGTTCATGCGATTTTCAATAAATACTTGTATTGTCTTAACGAGAGAACTGTGTCAGTTATCTCAAGGGTGAGCATATCATTCTGTAAAAATTATAAGGTACTAGCTGCCCCGACAGACTTCGTTCTTTTTTGTTTTTCGTTCGACTTATTAATTGGCGTCAAATGTTTGACAGCTGGGGACATTTGTTTTAATTATTATTTGCTCTGTGGTTTGTATAGGAAAAGGAAGTGTTGTTTTTACTATTTTCCTCACAATTTTTACATTTTTTCTCCTTGTGCCTTAGAGAAGAACTGCCTAAGAACCTTCCTTGTGCCTTCACAAAAATTTGAAAAAGAAAAATAGCCGAATTGATCGAGCCATTCTCGACTTTTGCGCTTAGCAACACATTTGGCGATTCATTTTTATTTATATAGATAATAAAAAGAAATAAACTGTCAGTTGTAGGACTGCACGTCAGAAGTGAAAACATAACTTACATACATGCGTTACGCATGACGGTCACGCGAGTTCAGTGCTTTTTCCCCATACTAAAAATTCCAAATGAGCCTAAAGAAGTTTTCACTTCAAATACGATTTTGAATTTATTTGAACTGTATATGGGTAAAACTGATCTGCTTGAATTGCAATAGGCAACTTTGTACATATACGTAACCTTTTAGGTATGTGCTACTGCTTAATTATTTCTACATTGTATACAAGTTGCAGGTGGTGAATGTTGAGAGCAGCGCTGAAAACAGCCCTGAAGCTGTTGTAGAGGCTCAAAAAGTGGGCGACGTCCCTGAACAACCAACATCTGGATCTCCAGACGAAGTCAATAAGAAGCCTGGTGTGTAACCCTCCTCGGAACTTAAATAGCAAGCAAATTATTTGAATCACGGTAGTCATGTTGATCATGTTTCATCACCGTGATTTTTGCTTTGACACTAGTGTGATGTGATGCATGACAGCATCTTCTTCATCACCATTCTCAGTATTGCAGTCATTGCATGTTGAGTTTGTGGTCGCTTATCGAGAATCTTTCTTTAATTTAAGTTAAGAACATCAGTATTCACTATGTCATTCACAAATTAAAAATGTTGAGTGTGAAGAGTGTCTTTATTAGCGTGGGCTCCTAAGGTCCGTGATTTTACGGATGGACGTCGACAAGCTCGTGTCTACGCACTGTGGGAAGAGAAGCATCCGTGAAAGCACAGACGCGTCCGTAACAGTGCGCTCGGTCCGTGGTCCTCCGTATAAATAAAGATGCGCCTGTCAAAACTCCTTCTAAATATAAACCACAAAATATATATCACGGATAGGGCTGCCATCTGTCCGGGTTTCCCCGGATTTGTCCTAGCTAGTTTAGAGGGCGTCCGGGGAGCGTTCGGGCGGGGTTTTCAAAAAGTGTCCGGACACTGTGCCAGAGGACAATTATAATTGTTAGATGAATCGTTAACAAGCTAAAAATTTAAATGGAATCTGCGTGTTTTTAAGGTGTCCGGGAAAGAATCTCAATTTCACCCATGTGTCCGGGATTTTTTAAGTTTTTGTCCGGCGTCGGCACTTTAAGTGATTGCAGGTTTAATCACGGACCGCAGGAAGCCTTTTAATTAATTTAAAGATTTCAGCAAATAATTTAATAAATCAAAACTAAATAAAAATAACTTAAACACTTATGTACAGAACTTCACTTCTATGAGGTTATACAGGGTGTATCTGACAATGGAACACTTAAATCACTGAAAGGGCAAGACTAGCATGCAGTTACAAAAATATCAGCGGCCTTATCGCGAATAGCAATTTCTTACAGGCAACCTTTGGATCGGCAAAGACGACAAGAAATAAAAGAAATAATAGCATAGTTTAAAAAAAAAAATACCCTTTTTTTTCATAAATTCCTCTTGTAAGTTAGTGTTCCATTGTCAGATACACCCTGTGTAAAAAATAGCGAAAACAATAAAGCTACACATTAATATTTGTTTATAGTTCCATATTGCTATTCACAATAACTTCTTAAAATTAAAAGTAAATGATTTTACGATAAAATCACGAGTTGTTATTCTATACAAGTTTCTTAAATTTATGCTATGTGCTATGTAGAGTAATACCCTAAAAGTTTACATAGAAAAATTTATAGATAATATTATAATTTTTTTCCAGATGCCAAAGACAAACCAAAAATCCGAAGTGCCATAGAAAAAATCCGTTTTCTGACTCTTACTCCTCAACAATTCGCCGAAGGTCCAGCTCGCTCCTCTCTGCTGACAGAGTCGGAGGCTTTCGCAGTTCTTATGAACATATTGTCCAGCAACTCTGACGTGCCCATGCCGAGCGACTTCTCCACGTGTAGGGTACCCAGGAAACAGCTGATTGGAGATGGAACTTCATCTAATGTACGTTAATTGCTACTGGTTCTACGTTCGGTCAGTCACTTGAAAAGCTATAACTCTTAAGTGATACTTTCGACAATGTCAAAAGTGTCACTATGTCCTCTGTTAAGAAACGGGAGTTACGCCCATCCACATAAAAGGAGGATCCTCCGACCAGGTCTAGATGATAATGTCTGGCGGAGCGCGGTCCCACGGTCGACGTTTGAAGTAGTATATACACGGTGTTTTTATAGCCGTTTTGGAAACGAAACGAGGTAACTTGGGACTAAATTAATTGTACCGTTTATAATAAAAAGTTGGAATACTTAAAATATTTTTTACTCCTTCGAGTTTAACAGTAGTAACAGATACCTACTATCGAGAGTATAGTGAATCGGCAGCGCGTATCTTTGAGATCTAAATTCTAGGAGCTACAGCAGTGCCTTTTGTATTAAACTGAAAAACACTATGATGGTGACGTCATTGGTAGTACCGTTGGAATACGATAAGTGCGCGCAATTATAAACAACAGATAAAGCTACACACACCATTGGTAAATACACCGCATTGGGACATTCGTACTGAAGACTTATTTTACACGTGAGCACGTAAACAATACAACTAACTAACAACAAAAAAACCTTTGGTTTTATGAAACTAATATTTTTATCGATTCTGTTATTGACATAGTACAATTTTGTTCATTACGAATATAGAATAAACGTGTATAAATCGCGAAAATATTCATTGCGCGATGCAGGATCAGTAGTTACTAAGTAGTTTGGCTGGACTTCGCAAGATTGCGATTGATTAAGTATTTTTTCGCTGAATATGTATATACCTACATAACCCATTATTACCTTGACATGTGCTGTGATAAATGGTATATACTATCTACCACTAACTAAATAAATTATAACCATTGTGTGAGGAAGCGAAATACCCTCGCCTTAGGGCCTGCCCGCTGGCCGTGTGCTTGTTGGCCAATATAGCGGTATAAAAACAAAAAAATGATTATATGGACATTTGTGTTGCAGATGGCAACCCTGACAGTAGACACGCCGAGCCCCGTGATGTTGGAGCAGGTGTTCGGAGCGCCCGCGCAGCTCCTGCCGCCGTACCCAAGACCTTCGCGACACGACGGTACGCATACCACCAGGTCGTTTTGTTTTAGCCTATTCTTATATATATATATATCATAAAACAATTACATTTCATCGCAGGGGGTGTTCGTAATAATTCGTCCATGGTCCAAGCGCTAATCAACCCGAGCATGTCAGGCCTGCCGGAGCACATGGAGCGGCATGGTGCAGACTTCAACAAGATATACTGCCAGAGAGCCATTATACAGCATACTGACTGTCTCAACACCAGTGTTCTAGACTGTTCCGTGACTTTCATGGTGGATAAAAACATCTGTTTGCTTGGAGTGCAGGTAACTTTTTTTTTTGCGGTTCATCCCTCACAATTTCCAAGAAAGTGTCATTTCTGCTCACCAAAATTATTGAATGACCTTTAATAACTACAGCCTTATTATATTAACAAAGGATGTCCTCCTTTGTTCCTTTCTTGTAGGCTCTACGATATGGACTATCGTTGACTTTTTAATTATGCAACAGGTACCGACACAAGCACCGTCCGAAGAGGGTGTGTCATGTGTGGGCGGTGTAGGTGGAGGGGTTGGGGCGGGCGGCTACTGCGAGCTGTTGTACGCGCACCTGCTGGACGCGGATGGGGCGCGCCTCACCTACACGCACTACACCAACAGGGTGCCTTACCGACACCTGCTCGACATCATGTTCAACAGGCCTGTCTACATACAGAGGAACAAGGTACGTACACTCACCTACACGCACTACACCAACAGGGTGCCTTACCGACACCTGCTCGACATCATGTTCAACAGGCCTGTCTACATACAGAGGAACAAGGTACGTACACTCACCTACACGCACTACACTAACAGGGTGCCTTACCGACACCTGCTCGACATCATGTTCAACAGGCCTGTCTACATACAGAGGAACAAGGTACGTACACTCACCTACACGCACTACACCAACAGGGTGCCTTACCGACACCTGCTCGACATCATGTTCAACAGGCCTGTCTACATACAGAGGAACAAGGTACGTACACTCACCTACACGCACTACACCAACAGGGTGCCTTACCGACACCTGCTCGACATCATGTTTAACAGGCCTGTCTACATACAGAGGAACAAGGTACGTACACTCACCTACACGCACTACACCAACAGGGTGCCTTACCGACACCTGCTCGACATCATGTTCAACAGGCCTGTCTACATACAGAGGAACAAGGTACGTACACTCACCTACACGCACTACACCAACAGGGTGCCTTACCGACACCTGCTCGACATCATGTTCAACAGGCCTGTCTACATACAGAGGAACAAGGTACGTACACTCACCTACACGCACTACACCAACAGGGTGCCTTACCGACACCTGCTCGACATCATGTTCAACAGGCCTGTCTACATACAGAGGAACAAGGTACGTACACTCACCTACACGCACTACACCAACAGGGTGCCTTACCGACACCTGCTCGACATCATGTTCAACAGGCCTGTCTACATACAGAGGAACAAGGTACGTACACTCACCTACACGCACTACACCAACAGGGTGCCTTACCGACACCTGCTCGACATCATGTTCAACAGGCCTGTCTACATACAGAGGAACAAGGTACGTACACTCACCTACACGCACTACACCAACAGGGTGCCTTACCGACACCTGCTCGACATCATGTTCAACAGGCCTGTCTACATACAGAGGAACAAGGTACGTACACTCACCTACACGCACTACACCAACAGGGTGCCTTACCGACACCTGCTCGACATCATGTTCAACAGGCCTGTCTACATACAGAGGAACAAGGTACGTACACTCACCTACACGCACTACACCAACAGGGTGCCTTACCGACACCTGCTCGACATCATGTTCAACAGGCCTGTCTACATACAGAGGAACAAGGTACGTACACTCACCTACACGCACTACACCAACAGGGTGCCTTACCGACACCTGCTCGACATCATGTTCAACAGGCCTGTCTACATACAGAGGAACAAGGTACGTACACTCACCTACACGCACTACACCAACAGGGTGCCTTACCGACACCTGCTCGACATCATGTTCAACAGGCCCGTCCGACCCTCCCTTTGAGAATTTGGATACGTCCAGGAATGTCCCACGTAGAATAAAGTAATCTCCTCATTAATATCAATAACAACAATTATCATATTTTCAGGTATACAAAGTGGGCATCGTGTTCAACAAAGTTGGGTGGTACCCGATGGGCACATGTGCCCAGCAGGTCGCTGCGGAGTCCGTGTTCTTTAACTTCGGCATCGGGCAGAGCAGCGACTCAGTACGTGACGGGCTCATCAGATCCATCATATTCACATACTAGCTGACTGAGAGTTACCCCTATTCCCCGCTATCAGTTACCCCTCATCACGGTTAGATCTCCCTGACGACGGGTATCTGTTCTTATCCTGAACTACATGTACAGTATGAGTTCCTGACCGCCAATCCTATTGGACATTTTTTTAAGAGTGTCACACATGACTTGTATTCTTGTGAACCCCTCCAGCTAAGCTAAATGCTTGTTTTAGGAGTGGGTTCACGACGGTAGAGTACTAGGTCTGGTTCGAACCCGCAACCACTTGATCGTAAGTCCTACGCCTTAACCACTACGCTACCGCCACTTTAATTACTTGTTTCGTCTACGAGTTAAACTTACGTAACATTGTAATAGCAATCAGTGTATAACTATAAGATGGTGGTGTGTGTACTGCGTTGGCCAGATTATTGATCATTACGTATTGCCACGGGTTCGAATCCCATATCTGTTCGCCATAAAACTACAATTATCATACTCCGATTGATATGAGATCATTTGATTTGATTAATATTCATATTTTATATTAATCCATAAACGTCAGATTTTAACCGTTAGGCAACATTTTACGCTTAGATCATTTGATCTAAAATTTTACGTTAAAACTAAGAAAATGGTTAAGATTAATTAATTAGAGTTTCGTCTGTTATTGTATTTGTATCCCCCAAGGGGTAGGCAAAGGTAATACACCCACATTTAGCCACATATAATTTGGTAACACTCACGTAATAGGGGGCAAGTATATTGCCGCCAACCGGGCACTTGGGGAATTAAAAAGATGTAAAAATTGGGGGTATATTGAACTTCAAAGGTAGGCAGAGCTTGGAGGTAATTGGAGGAATAGGATATTGCTTATACAGATGTATTGGGGAGTGTGAGCTGTAGCTCTAGCAAGTCATGGGTTACCTGTAGATCGAACAGGCTATCGCCGGTCGGTCCGAGACCTCCAAGTACTGTACATTAGTTCTATCGTGTTACTTGCTGAACATCATGAGTCTTACGATGCTAATAATAATGGGGCTAGTTATACTGGACACTGTGCTACTACATGCGTACAATCAGCTGTAGTTCGTGCCCCGTGTTCGTGTTTAAAGAATGAAATCTCTAACTGTGTATCGACAAAGTGTATTAAATTTGACATAATATTATTTATTAAAAGTATTTTTGATAAAATGCTGTTTCTTTTTATTTAATTTTTTCCTTGTTAATTATTCCGTAGTATAGTCGTGGATAGTTTGCGACATTTTCGCCAAGAATTCAAGACCCACACAAAAACCCAAACATAACCTATGTGGCGTGGCGGTTGATTGATGCGACTACCACGTCGAGAATCGCGTATTCGATTCTCACTCAGTGAAATTTGTATGAATAATATGTTTACATTGTATGGTTTTGGTATTGGTTTTTTAACCGACGAAAAAAAAGGAAGTTCTCAATTCGACCATATATATAAATATATATATATATTTTTTTTAGGTTTGTTCAGCCCTCTCCGTTATTTATGAACCGATTTTGATTATTCTTTCTTCTATTCGAGGAACGAATAGTGTTTCTGTTTACTTTTCATTACTTTATCAGGTATTTGCGTTCAGAAATCATCATATCATGTAGCTGAGCTGATGATGAAAAAAATTCATCAAACAAAAATCTTTTTAACAAAAAATTAAACCGACGAAATAACTAAAAAGCAATAAATAAATAAACCTCTTAAGTCTTGAGCTTATTTACATAAACTATCAAATTTTATTTTAACTTATTTTGAGTCTGTGCCAAATAATAAAATGATTAATTAATAATTAATTGAAAAACGCCCGTTAATCTCCCAGGATTATTTATTTTTGGTATTAGTATAGGGCTCTGTTTCCGCATTTAGACTCATAGGCGGTCCATCATGCGTTTAGATAAGGCCGACTGGTTGAGCCAGCGCAGCTCCTTCCAGAAGCACAGAAGCCTCCTGGGGCGTTCACAAGCTTCTAGGAGCGACCTCGCACCCGCGAGGATACTTGTGTGGAAACTTCCTCGCACTCCAGGATAACGTGGGCGGCCGTTACCTCCGCATTGAGACATCCTCTGCATAGCGGACTGCATTATATATAATAGACTATAGATAGAATAAACAGTAGTCGCACTGATGGTGAATAGGTGCCAGTGTAGGGCCAGGTGGCCGTTAATGATTCGGTGAGATTGAGCTAGTTAAACGTGGTGAAAACTCTGTCAGCACCAGTTTAGACTGAATGCAGCTAGGGATGTCGGCCCAGTGAGTGTCGTTATGGCTTCCGGAGAGTCCGTTGCCTTAACCATGAGCGAAATTGGTTGAAGGGAAGTGGTAGCAGTACCTATAGTTAAACCTGCCACTGACGTCGTAGATCCCTACCTTGCCAGCTCATCGGCGGCGTCGTTCTCTACTGAATCACTATGCTCTTTGATCCATTGAAGAATTACCCCATTAGCAGCCCCATACCCCATCTCCCAGGATATATTTCTTCTCACAAGGCTCAACCATTTGGAAACGGGCGGTTATAGATCGAAACAGGCAGATATGTTATTATGTTATCCATTTTTTTTTCTTTTATAATTTTACATTTGACAAAGCAAACTATTGTTGCGGTGACTCTGTGTGTGTTGATCTATAAATTTTTATTAGGTATGATAATTATTTATTAAATTGACGATTTCGAATAATTGATGACCAATTTTATGAAATATAGATTTTGATTTTATGTGGAGTGCGCGTTGTTTGTGTACGCATTCGAACGGCTGGCTTAATATATTATAATCCTATATAAGCGGCCCACTAGAACGGGTGTGTGGTGGCGCGTGCGCTCTAGTTTTCGCGTTCTATCTCCCAAGATATTGGTATTGCGACTTGTTAGAGGATGGCCTGCTCAACCTTAACGCATTACAAAAATCAACAATTTTGTATAAACCTTAAAGCACAATTAACACATAAAGGAGGTGCGGGTCGGGCGGGGCGGGTGGTGAGCGGGAGCCGAACACGCTTTCAGTGTGTTATCTTCCAAATAAATAGAAGGAATTAGACCCGCCGCACTCCCGTCCTTTATGCGTGAATTGCGCTTAATTGTTATTTTAATACCAAAATGTCTGTACGGGTCGGGTATTACGCAACTTTTACTCTTACAAATCTGAAATAGTACCTATAGTTAGGTACTTAGTAATTGAAAGATAGTGGCTGTAGTGTTTTATGTATTGCCACATCCCTTTCTCACATGCTCTACCTTTTGTGTAGCGAACACGGCACTAGGTAAATACTCGTGTATACAACTAGCTTTTGCGTTTAAGTTATTTTTCTATCCCTCGGTAACATTAGGTACTTGTTTCCTGAATAATAGGTATCCTATGTCCGTCTCTGTACCACTGACAACGTGAATGCAACATTTTATGATTAATACGGTTGTGAAGTTAAAGCGTACGTGAAAGCGTAAGAGACAGACATAGTTACTTTCGCTACTTCTAATATTGTTAAGTAAGTAGGTATAAGTTTAGTGAAGCCCGGCTAACTTTGCGGCGCGGCGTAGTCGTAGTAGGTACAAAATTATAAGTAGGTACCTACTCAAAATTGCTGTCTATAATCGTCACACTCAGTAAGAATTCACACATACTCGGGAAAAACTCAGCGTTGCGGTGTGTATTCAATTAAAAATAAAATGATCAATGCAGACGGACTATTGTAGGGCACAGGGACTATTTTTTCTTCTGGATCCAACCGCTTTCTTAGATCAATCTGAGCACGGCCACCGTTTAGTTTCCATGTTCAGAATGATTTGATTCCAGTGTCCATATTATGGTTAGATTGGTGGCCATGATCAGAAAAAAATTTAAAACCATCTAAAAAGCCTTATATACTTATTATGGCAGTCTTGTAATGTAATTATTTTGATATTTATTAGAATGGTACTTAAATAACCGTTTATTATTTGACGAAATAAAACTTCAATTAGAATTACAATAATTTTCGTCAGTAAATACCTTTTTCTCTATATAGGATATATAATCAAAGTATATAGGTATAAAAAATAGCCTAATATAGCACTCAATGGTAAAGGAGCCGTAATTTCAGATTCAGAGATTCCCCCTTACCTCAAACTTAAGTAGCTACTTACTTACCAATATAATATATAGTAATCTGTGTTACTATTACAAAGTTACATCTATAAAACGTTAGCATAGATTTAATCAAATCAAATATATTATATCTCTAACTCCATTGGCATTGATTTAATTAGTAGTATAGGTATTGTGCATAACATAGTGAAAGGCCTTGGTCACAGTAAATAAGTAGCGGACACTTTCAGTATTGTAAATATAAATTATTCATCATGGAGCGGTTTTTTTCAAACCAGTTGCCGATTACAGTTCCCTTTTCTGAGACTTTTGTTCACTCATTAATCTCAATCAGAGATTTAAGAAGATCGTTTTACTCCAATAGAACAGTACATATTATTTCTATTATGTTTAATTTTCTTTGTTAAGTGCTAGTGACAAATATTTTCTGCATTGCTTGCTGTCTTCTATAAACTCATTAAGTAAGTATGAAGGTCACACTTATTACATGTACTTAAAAAAATGAAATCGGTAGGTAATGAGATTCTTTAAAATAGTTACTTTATGAATATACGCGTACAAACTGTATTCATGTACTTAAAAAAAAAAAATTACATCAAGTTTAGTTTGAGCAAATCATAACAGTATAAAAAGTACTCTTTGATCATAGCCGAGTAAAACTAAATTCATAAACAAGTAGTTGTCAAAAGTGACTTTTGTCATGTTGGAAGTGGTAAATTCTTTCTAAAGTTTAGTTCGTGATTAGAGTAGTTTTATCCATATTATTGAAGTTATTGGACCATTTCGTAGTTAAGATGATGTTAGGTGGTTCCATTTGATATTAAAGTAGTGTTATGTGATAGTAAAAGTCTTATTGATCTGATTACGTTAATGATTTGAGCCACCATGTCTCCGAATAGATGTGATGGTTTACTGGCGAGGGTTGATTTTCCGCTTTATACACTCCAAACGCTTACGAACAGACACGTAATAGTTGCGGGTGGTGGTGGAGCTGCAGCTACAGGCGTTGCTAATGGATTTGTAAGTAATAACGTATTACTAATATCTAATTATGCATTAGATTCGTTTCTATTCGCATACGTGTCAGCTGTTTACTCGAACGTTTAATAAATGCAGCTTTCGTTTCTTTCTCCAGCACAATTTTTTTCACATTCATAAAACATATGGTTTTAGTTATAAGACACTTTACAGTAACTATTATAAGAACCAAGTCACCTGATGTCCTATTGACCATAGACTTGTTTGGTTGGGTTTTTATGTATTAATTCTTTGTAATATATTTACAATCTTATTTTACCTGATGTTTATAATCATCATTTCAATTTTTTTTATAGGAAATATTTGAATTATCACACAATGGAACTAGATTTGTGGCAGAAGAGGTGATGAGGCATGAAACAGGTCCCAATGTAGTAATGAACTGTTCCGTGAGGAGTACACAAAATAAGACTTATTTAACAGCTGGACAAGAAAGCCATTGCCAACTGTATAAAGTGAACATTCGCATGGTGGACGCAGCTGAGATGCGCCGAGGTAGCTTCAAGGCAGAAAATGGCCTCATTAGGAGAAAACGTCGCACTGTGTCAGAAAATGATAACATTTCTAAAAAGGACAGCAACAGTAATACTACGGAGAAGAGAATATCATTTGAGATAAGGCCAAGTGACAGTGTTCAGACTGACTTTAGGTAGTTTATATTTATAATTAATTATCACATTCTATGAGTGTCTTAGGATACAGACCAATGGGATGATACCAATAGGATGCTACATTACATTATATATGGGAATGGTACTGCTGGATGCTTGGAAGAATTCTTTAAAAACATGTAGGGGGTTATAAAAAGGATTATTGTACGTTCCACATGAACAATAATCCTATTTTTAAACCCCAGTGCAAAAAAGTTGGGTGTTATAAGTTTAATCTGTGTATCTGTCTGTGCTAGTTCCTAAATGAATGGACCAAGTTTGATTTTGAGAAAAAGCAGAATATTAAACAGAATTGATTGCTAAACTGCCCAAGTTTAGCAACAGTGTTACATGGGTTGGCTGAAAAGTATAATGCAAATTTAATCTCCTGCTATCTGATTTTGGTTTATTGTTTGCACCAGATTTGCCAAGTTTCATAATTTAGGCAGTTGAAAATATGACAATTAACTTTGAGGCAATCAGTAGTAAGTATCACTGGTAGCAGTGGTCACACTATTATGTGGGAGTTCACATGAAAATTCAGTAGAAGGTAGTCAATAAACAGGGGTTTTTTTATGGTATAGGTAGTGACTCTAATGCTTGCTAGCCACATAAAGGGCTGAGATCAATGATTTTATGCATAACCATTCTGTAATAATAATGCAACGAGTATAAGTATAATACTAATGTAGTGTAGCTATTGTAATCATTTTGTGTATTATTAATAATGTCAATCCCCAAGTTAAGTTCTGTACATTATTATCCAAGTAATATACATCCATAGAGAAGAGGCTTTTGGAGGAATTAAATGAATTAGTCTAGTGTCCAAATACCTTTACCACGGGTCAAATGTACTACTGTATGTAGTACCTTTGACCTGCAACTTTGCGTATGTTAATGGTATTTTTCTATCCCACATGAGCATTATTTTTTTCTGGATAAAAAGTACCCTTTGTCCTTTTCTGTACCTATGACTGTAATCAAAATTTCATGATGATTGGTTAAGTAGTTAAGGTGTGCAAGCGTCACAAATAAACTCACATTTACAATTATAATTTTATTTAGGATAACAAACATATTACTCGTCATCATCATCATCATCATATCCCTACCCTTGTCCCAATTTTATTTGGAATTGGTGCAATATGTTTTATTCTTCCATTCTACTCTATCGTTCGTCATTTCACTGCTTACTCCATTTCTAGCCACATCTTCTTTCACACAGTCCATCCATCTTTTCTTTGGTCATCCTCTTCTCTTGTACCCGTCAACATCCATACATAAAACTCTTTTTACCACATGTTGCTCATCCCTCCGCATCACATGTCCATACCGCGATAACCTATTGCTCTTCAGCTTTTCATCCACTGGTGCTACCACTGTTTCAAACATCTTACTATAAGACATTTAAAATAGAAAGATTATTGACCTTATTTCACTTAAAAGATCATCTTTTATCTACTATATAGATAATCCCAGATAAATAAACAACTATTTTTAGATAGTATTGTTTGACTAGTTGTTATCATGTCATCCTGCATGATAAACAGTCTGACTACACATAATAAATTAGTTGTATCTAACCATATGTCAGTAATTCATCTAAATTTCTACATAGATATTAATTCTAATATTGAGGGCTCAGACTTTACGGCAACAGCCAGTTGGAGTGACAGGTATGCGTCTCTGACTTCACTGCTCTTGCTTACATTCTTCCTATCCTTGACCTTCCATTGCCTCCTTTCTTTAATTCCAAAGTGCCCGGCGACAATAGGCTTGCACTCAATTACGTGAGTCAGACCAAATTATGGTTAGCAAAGCAGGTGTGAGGATGTATGTATAAAATCCTACCTAATAATAATGTAAATGTAAGTGTGTGTGTGTGTGTGTGTGTGTGTGCTATCACGCCTCGACTACTCAACTTGTCTACGCGTTCGTCAAAGTATGGCGCGTGGGGGCAGCGGGACGAGGAGCGGCCGACAGCGTAGAAACCCGAGGACAGTCGAATCTTACCACCCTAAATAGCACTTGTGTCGGGCGGCGCATTACATTGTCACCTTTATTCTCTTCAATATATTAATAATTAATTTACAGTCCACATGTTTTTCATTAAGAGTTGTAGGTCAGCTTACCAATTGGTCTTTCGAGCCGGATTATCAAGAAATTTTGCAAACAGATTGTCAGGGGTACAAAGTACATAGGGTAGGCTTGACAAAATGTACATTACCGCAAGTGAAGTCGCAGACGGATACCAGTGTTTAAATAAAACTTTTATAATATTGAATGCTTGTAGCAATGACCCACTACAGCGAGTGGTCCGGATCAGTCACAACGGCAAGTTAATGGCGACGGGTGGTATAGACGGCAAGGTGCGCGTCTGGAGCTTCCCCAAAATGCAGATGCTCTTCGAACTTGATGGACATACTAAAGAGGTTTGTACATGAGACACCTTACACACAGCTGTCTGATCCCAAACTGGGCAGAATCTATACTATGGTGACCAGACTACTGATTGACGTACTTACATATTACACCCAGACACAAGAAATGATCTTGCCCATCACACAATAATAATTTCTTCTGGGTGGAAATCGAAACCATGATTTCTGGCTTAACAGTCACGAGTCAGTGAGCCAGGCCGACATTATATTTCCATATAGATATATATTTTTAAACCACCACCATTTTACTAGTATTATGTGTCTACGAAGCTAGCGTAGCCAAGTCATAGGGCCGATAAAACTTACACTATATTTTTTTTGCTAATTATTTTGCTATTTTGCCAAGAATTGATTTTTTTGCTGTAGTCAACGCTATATCTCCGGATCTCTTACACTTATTAAAACAGATTTTGTGGCATATTTTTTTGCTAAAGAATTGTTTCTTTTTTGCCATAGCCATTGCCAAGAAAAATGGTCCTGCTGACATATAACTCAAGCTAGCGTAGCCAACACCATATCTTTAGATATTTTATACACGATATAGAGAGAGAGTTTACAGCATATTATTTTGCTGATCACTTGCTGTGCTATAAAAAAATTGTCAAATAATTAGCAAAAAAATATATAGTGTAAGTTTTATTACGGCCCTATGACTTGGCTATGCTAGCTTCATAGACACGTATTATGTTAGCTGTGAGCAGGCCCGGCGGTGGCACTGACCTGTTTTTATTGACAGGTGGTTTAGCGCACAATAAGTAACAGAAGTTTATGACACTGATTACAATAACATTAACCAATTGCACTGCATTTGCAGGTTAAAGTATTTGTGCCTAAGATTTACTTTTCTTTGTCACACATTTACCAGTTTTTATCCGGTACTTGTAGATCGATGACCTCGACTTCAGCCCGTGCGACACGTCTTTAGTGAGCATCGCTAAGGACGGCCAGGCGCTCGTCTGGAGCACAGACAGCAAGCGCGCACCGCTACACACCATCACGTGCCAGCCGCCCAACGGCAACAAATATCTCTTTAGAAGATGCAGGTATGGTTAAAATACTTAGTCCTGGAGATTACAATGTGATATTTAAAAAGGTCAAACCTCATATATATTTAGCGTGATATATAGCTATATTTGAATGCAAGTCAGAGGTCGCTAGTTGTATTCCTGCTCAATGCATGCATGGTGAAATGGTTAAAGTGGTTGCCTTACTACTAGGGTGTTTTGTTGTTTGAATGTTTGCAAAGTTTTTCGCGATACAGGAATCTTTCTCAGCGCAGGAGTTGTCTTTTAAAAAATTATCAAACGAGCAGACGGGTCACCTGATGGTAAGTGACTACTGCCGCCTCGGCATCTGCAACTCAAGAGTCACAAGTGCATTGCCGGCCTTTAAGGTGGAAGTAGGGGAAGAGGGGGAGAAGGGGTGAGGGAGGGAGAGCGGTAGGGGGGGGGAGGGGTACACCGCTTTTGCCAAGTGAGTGATAAGTGATAACCTCCTCAATCACGAAAGCTATGCTTAGATTGGGCTAAAGAGTTGTGTAAAATGTCTTAGATTATTATAGAATTAGATATATGTATAGAGAAAATATATGACTGGCCTGCTGGTCTAGTGGTTACTGATTCTGACTGCTGAGCCAGAGATCGAGGGATCGATTTAAAATATACTACTCTGTCAAGAAAGTACCGGGAAAAGGTTAATAAAACACAAAATGTTAACTATTCTTCCAAATTTATTGTATCGTAAAGTAGGCCCAGGCGCAGGGTATCTTCAAAGTAGGCCCCTTCAGAAATAATACACTTACGCCAACGAATAATCCAGTTATCAAAACATTTTTTAAATGTATTTTCCGGAATCGACTTCAGTTTTCGCAGC
>OY982563.1:23825319-23982983 GCA_963859945.1 Euplagia quadripunctaria | reverse complement strand
ATTATCGTATCACTATTTCGTCGATTTTAGTGTTAATTTTTTTTTTACATTTACTTTGTGTTGAATGTAAAACTGAATTTACTGATATACTGATACTTCTGTGTTGTTTAAATTGGTTACACTGTATTTATTATTTTTAAATTTTCCTCTCTCCCTGACCTACTATATTGACAGACCAAATATTGGGAGAGCCACACTTCGGCACGTATGGGGCCGGTTCGACCTGAGTGGATACCACGGCCTCACAAAAAACCGGCAGTGAAGCAATGATTGAAGCATTGCTTTTCGCCGCGTTAGTGAGGTTACCGAAAGCCCTAATCCTTCCCTCTCCCCCCTCTCCACTCTTGCCCTACTCCTACCTTAAAGGCCGGCAACGCACTTGTGAGAGAAAGTGCACAAACGTGCCTAAAGAAGTTTTCACTTAAAAAAAACCTCTGAAGATTAGAGTTAATCTAATTTACATTCCTGCTACGACTTCTGTACTCTAAGATCGCGTACATGGTACTTAACGAATCTCAAAGTTTAACTGCCTAGAAATTCACAACAAATTTAATCAGAAGTTTATTGAAGGAATTAGAAATATTATACTTCCCCTTTTGCAAAGCAGAAGTTAAAAGCTAGATGCTGTAAAGATAACAACGGACAGTAGTACTGCGCTTCTGTATATTAAACACTAGCAGCGCCCCGCGGTTTTACCCGCGTAAGGATCGGGAATCCCGTGGGAATATCGGGATAAAAAGTAGCCTATGCGTTAATCCAGGTCTCCAGCTATCTACATACCAAGTATCATCGTAATCGGTTCAGTGGTTTTTGCGTGAAAGAGCAACAAACCCCCATCCATCCATCCATCCATCCATCCATACACCATCCATCCATCCATCCATCCATCCAAACTTTCACATTTATAATATTAGTGGGATGGGATTACATTATTGCTGATGTCTGTCTATCTGATATCTATATCTAACCTTCTATCATACACCCATTTTATCCAAATCTTAAAGAGGAAACAAATTCAAATATAATACAAATTATGAACTTTGTGTGGAGATGCCTTCAGAGACACAGTATAAATAAATTAATTAATATGTTGCTACCGGCTTCATGTTAAAGAACAAAATTAAAGGAATCCTCATTAATTTCCAGCGAGTGCTGCACGTGAACAACGCTCACATGATGTTCGTGACCGGCCTAGAGTTCCTGCCCGTGCGGGGCTACGGGCCACCCATCACCTCACGGAGCGAGGCCGCGTTGCTGTCCATATCCGTAGACAATTGTCTCTGCGTCCACTCCCTGCCTTATAGAAGTAAGTATATATGGTAAGCCTCTAGAGGTGCCGAACAATTTATCATATAATATGTATATGCAACTCTGTTCCTCTAAGATGTGGTCATATCTTAAAAGCGCTATATAACCCAAATATGGTTAAATTAGCCTAAAAAATTTTTTTTTATGCCTATTTCTTTTATTTTTTATGTTTAAATAAGCGGCGGTAGCGTAATGGCTAAGGCGTTGGACTTGCGATCTCGTGGTTGCGGTTTCGAACCCCACCCAGTGCACTACCGACGTGTACCCACTCCTAACACAAGCATTTAGCTTAGCTGGAGGGGTTAACAAGAATACTAGTAATGTGTGACCCACGTTACTACCTAAAGTCGTGTCAGCCCGTCACTGACCCGTCAGTTTTCCTAAATTTATACCTAGCGATTACGTCGTTCATAGGGTATCCTATACGACCCTAATTGTTATCTTTCTTTAGTAGGGCACAGCTAATTTCTGTTCAGACTCTCCGCTGCATACCCTACAACAGATCCTGGTTAAACAGCATTATCATACTTTTTCTCAATCTTTCTATCTTGTCCCCCTGTGTCTTGTCGAGGTACTCTCTTGACAAATAACGATAACGAAACTTACCGATCTACGGCATCCATGAGTCTGACTAGAAATTACATAAAATGTAATTTGATTAAAAGATTAGACAAGCTTATAATACTAATTACAAATGTTTCTGTTCCATAGGTACTGTACCTGCCTGGTTTGCCATCTTAATAATAATATTCGTACTGTTCTGTGCGTTCACGTTATGTTCGTACATGGGCATTTAACGACAATCACATATATGTATATTTATTATTAACGTAAATAAATGAAACTATTTCTTGTAAGTAATTGGGGTCACGTCTAGTGTAATTTTATTGTAATAGGCAATTATGAATATTACGCTCATATACATGTGTATAAATAGGATTAATTGAATTAAATAAGGTGCAATGTTGCAATTTGATGGTTTTCATTTGACCTTAGTCTATATGGTTTATAGTAAAAAAAAGGTTAGAACATTCTAACCTTTTTTTTTACAGTATAGAATCTCTGGGTTCCACGTCAGGGGTACGAGGAAGTTATATAAGTCGAACCCACTAAAACACACAATGTTTCCGTCATTAGATCGTTGCGTCTTTGCCACACGTGCCTATCGTTTCGTCATAGCGTGATGTTATATAGACTCTATAGCATTCTTCGATAAATGGGCTATCCAAAACTAAAATAATTTTTCAATTCGATCCATTCGACTGCTGGCAGATGTGAAGCATCTAAATTATTTTGTACAGATACTATGCATAAAAGGATAGTTTGTGAAATATTTGATGTGAAACATCTAATGCGAAGGGTCAGACCGGCTGTTGGCGTGGCAACAATAATCTTTTTCTAAAAAAAATCATGATCATCGGATGAGCGGCACGGCAGCGTTTAAAATACGAACAACATACATAAATTGGTTTTTACACGCTTTATATTAGCTTCACTTGTATGTTTGTAACCGACTCCTTTGGGCGCGATTTTGACCCACTTTAAGGGTATTACCTTGCTCAATGACCTTGGAGATTTGATCTCTGTAATAGTATTTATTACTTTGGCGCCGCCTACCGACAAACAACCATACTACAAAAATAAGAACTACAGATAAAGCAAGAACACAGATGTGTCGCAGAGTTGTTATCGTTTTTGCCTATTTCATTCGCTCTCTGAGAGAATTAATTAACATTTTGTTCCTCTAATTTTTGTAGTCTTGTACTCTCTCTAATTGAGCACGGGTGCTACTACATGACGCCTTCTGAAGGTCTGATGATTACCAGGTAAGTGCTTATCGGTTCGCAGTAACGGAAATAGTTAGGATGACCTAGCTTTTAAAATTTATTTAATTGAGCACGGGTGCTACTACATGATACATACTGAAGGTCTTATGATGAGCAGGTAAGTGCTTATCGGTTCTCAGTAACGGAAATTGTTCGGATAACCTAGCTTTCAACATTTACTTAATTGTGCACGGGTGCTACTACATAACACATTCTAAAGGTCTGATGATAACCAGGTAAGTGCTTATCAAAAAACATATTTTCTGCCATAAGGAACTTGTAAAAAATGCTTGCGAAAAAATCTCAACATTTGTAGACTGTTACAGAAATGGCTTTGACATTTGGTATGGTTACCGAAGACATGTAAGTGTACAGCTTGATGTCCTCAAAAAGTTTCTGAGTGCTAAAATCTAAAGGGGAATACTCTGCCAATTGAGCTACCTAGACTATCGCGGGTTCAAGTCCCGTCCTGGTTGTTAACTTTTTCCGATTTAAATTTATAAGAAAAAGTTAGCGTAGTAATTGCTTAAAAAAATCAATTTTGATTTTTTCTTAATTTTTTAAACATTAATTTTTGGTTGGAGTACCAACCCAAAAACAATGTTTAATATTGTTTTTGTTTTATCCTGTATATATATTGATAAAAAATCGTAATAATTTATGATATTTCTGAAAAATAATATATCTAAAAATACCACAGTGGAAGCAAACAGAATAAATTACTGGCATAATTTGCTCATCAACTATCATACTAGACAGATCATAGGTTTTTGTTCCTGTTTTCGTAATTCGGGTTTCTTAATTGCCTTAAAATACTAACTTCAGTATGCTAAGGTACTATTTTTGCTATTAAATGGTAATAAGCAACACACCACAGAAAAACAAAAGTGAGATACTTTAGTTTTTCTGTAACTAGGTATTTTTTCTCAAAATGAAGACGTCATTTTCACATCGACATCATCAGTAACCAAGGTCTCTATGAGACCAAACACGATGGTTCTACGTAGTGTCGTCACTGAGATCCTATACCCTCCTTCGGAGTCAACCATCAGGTAAGTGACATCATCAGTCACCAAGGTCTCCATGAGACTTTTCAAATGAGTCCAAACACGATGGTTCTACGTAGTGTTGACACTAAGATAATATACCCACCTTCGGCGTCCACCATCAGGTAGGCGACATCATTAGTCACCAAGGTCTCTATGAGACCTTTCAAATGAGACCAAACACGATGGTTCTACGTAGTGCCGTCACTGAGATCCTATACCCACCTTCGGAGTCAACCATCAGGTAAGTGACATCATCAGTCACCAAGGTCTCCATGAGACTTTTCAAATGAGTCCAAACACGATGGTTCTACGTAGTGTTGACACTAAGATAATATACCCACCTTCGGCGTCCACCATCAGGTAGGCGACATTATTAGTCACCAAGGTCTCTATGAGACCTTTCAAATGAGACCAAACACGATGGTTCTACGTAGTGCCGTCACTGAGATCCTATACCCACCTTCGGAGTCAACCATCAGGTAGGTGACATCATCAGTCACCAAGGTCTCCATGGGACTTTTCAAATGAGTCCAAACACGATGGTTCTACGTAGTGTTGACACTGAGATAATATACCCACCTTCGGAGTCCACCATCAGGTAGGTGACATCATCAGTCATTTAGGTTTCTATCCTCCCTCAAACGAAATTCTCAAGATAGCTAAGGATGGATTTGACCAATGGTAGGAACTGAGATCAAGTTGAACTAAACTGCGTTTTCACATTTTACTCACTGAATATCATTGAATAAAACGTGAGTACCCGGTTTAGTTGAACAGATTGTTCCGGCCTCGCTTCACCTTACATTTATTCTTATATTATTATTTAGGCATAATCAAGCTTATTCTATGACAGGTTCCAAAAACAAAACGAAATTAGAAACTACTATTTACATATATTTACAATCTTAACATCTATTCTTATTTTGCGCTATATTTATATTTGTACAATTTGCAATATGATTTCATTCAAAAATCATACAACGCGAGAACTTTTAGATTTAATTTGGAAAAAATAACGCGTGTATAGCCCACCCGTCACAAGAGTCGTTGAGACACTGATGTATCGCGTTTGGACTATGCGTCACAGGCCTTTGCGGGGGTGCTCCAGCGGGGTACTGGTGAAGTTTCGGGTTTTTAGTTATTATTTAAAATATTGAAATATATTGGAATAAAAAAAACAATACAAATTGTGAAATACGTCATTACATATTCTTTGGTACAAAATTCATGTCGAACTATTTCACCATTGCTGAGAAAAATTACAGTTTACGTTGAAAAAGGACCTGTTTACTGATTTTTTTTAACAAAATTTGCGAAAGATTATTAAAATTTTAAATAATACAATATATTTGTGATGACCTTAAGTACACTATATATTTTTTAAATGGAAAACGCACAAAGGGATTCATCTACAATCTTTTTTAAACATTTGGTGTTTTTAGGATTTGAGCGAGGTAATCCCCTTAAACGGCCAGATTTCATTCAAATTTTGCACACGTGTCAAAGACCGATGACAATGCAATAATTCGGTTAAATTTTTTATTTTTTTTAGTTGAATTTTCTATAAAAGTGTGTTTTTTAGTTTCTTAAACTAAAATTATTTTTAATATATCAGAATTAGGAAACTACCCTACTATTCAGTAAAGTTTTGTAGTCACACTAAATGTTCATCTCTAACATAATGCAGAGCAAAACAGGAGTAATAAAATAAAAGTAATTTCGTTATTTTTTATAACATTTATTAATTACATCAAAACAAATAACATACTTGATGACCGGCGCTCGGCTAGTGCACTTAGACCGACTTAAGATCTGTCCGTTAGCACACGTACATACATACATTGTACATATTTTTTATGTAAAGAAGATAGTTTTGTTTACTATACTAAAATCAGTTTCTTAGCTGTATTTATCAATCAACTATAACCTAACTATCGCGTTGTAAGATATAAATACGTTACACGAGAAAACATAAGCACCACAGTTCTGTTCCTCGACAGTACAACGCTGGTCTGTATCTGAGATGAGTTTGGTCCCGATACATATTTATATACATTTACCTTCTATTATAAAATAAAACAAAGCACCCTTTCTATCAAAATTTAAAAAAATAAAACAGTTTTTAACAAATCTCCTATGTCAACTAAAACAATATTTAACTAACTTATTAAAGTAACATTACTATAGTTCTCATTATTTCAATATGAAATTATTTGATAAAATGGAAGACTATAAAAGTAACTAGAAACTGTGATGTTTTCTGATATTTCAGACATTGAAACAACTCTACAGGAAGACTGTGGGAGATTCCAAAGGTTTAGTTTTAATAATGTCTTATTACATAATGGAAGATGGAATAATAAATACTATATTATAGCAATTCATGCTGGTTTTATACAAATTAGGTTATAAATTTTACTATTGTCCTTCCATTGCGTACCAATGTTGGAACAGAACAATGTTTATACCTAACAAACGGTATTTGCTTCAAACGAACATCATGGGACTGTATAATCGTAGGACATTTTATAGTATATTCCTTTAATAAGGTTTTTATATAAATATTGTCTATTTTGTATAGTGCATGGTCCCTGACGAAATACTGTACAGTGTATATTTTTTTACTATTTTCTATATTATTAGTGTTACCACAACTCAAAGAGTGTTTAACATGAAAATATGGATATTATAATTGAGTGAAGGAAAAATATTTTTTGGCATATTTTGAGTTATGGCAACACTGAGTTCGTGTATATGAGCTGAAGGCACGCGTCACTCATTCTGCCGGCCTAAACCTATCGCTGACAGTAAACTATCGACATTCTCAACATATACTAACATATACTACGTTTACATTTATTTAAATGGCACAAATATGTAGCATTCGATTCTATAAAAACTCAATAAAATGTTTATAACATAATTTTAATATACTCTTTGCTCTAACATCACATCAGTACAAATCCTTAAGCTTAAAATTAACTACTAAGTATATTGATTAATATGTATTCATTTATATATCACAATCATATACAACATAAAAAAATATAATTTATACTATTTTAAGTGGTCACATACTTGAAGATCATTTTCGTTGTCAAACTGATTGCCGATATTTAAAGCTATGTAATTTCGATTTATTTGTTAGAAGATATGATGTGTAAAGGCAACACTTTATATAGATGACATTACAGCAGACAAACAGTGTATACAATGTTGCAACATTTAAAAAAAATTAACATAATAATATGTAGATTATAAAGCAACCAAAAATATTCGATATTCAAATTGTGTATAGCAGTTATTGTATTGGACAGTTGAATTTATATTATTACTAAGGGCTGAAACACAAATATAAATTAGCATATTTTGCTGCAACATAATATAGGTTTTTCGGCATGCTTTAGACTTTGTATTAGTGACCGTCACATTTAGCAAGTTGCAAAGTACACAGTGTACTTTGCGACATAGCAACTCCTATTTCTGCCCTTATAAAAAGGATATGAGAAGCATTTGGGAACACTAAGCCAGGCCGCCTATAATCTTAATAATATAAGACTCGATAAGACTATCGAGAATTTTTTGCACGAATCATCAGTGGCTTGCTTAAACTAAACATCGTAACAAAAACAGAGAAATGATAATTTTGTACTAGTTTCAGTATTTTTATAGATATGGGAAGAAGTGATTAATCAATTATGAAACATGTGTGATTGAAGGCATATTTGACTGAGTTAATCTTAAATTAGTTTAGACGATTGTGTTCTACATTCCAATTTGGGCGCAATTGACAGTTTGGTGAAGTTTGATTGATGAAATTGATTGATACAGTCCATCAATCAACAGATACAGGTCACACAGCTGCAGTACGCTGTCCAATTCTGACTGTGCATTATATTCACGCAATCTGACGAAGAAATTACAATTAGAACTGGTAATAAATTATCATTTCTTAACAAATAGCGGCCGTATGGGGGATGGGTGGGGGGGGGGGGTTAATGTCCTCACGTGGGCTCAATTGAAATAAAATGAAACGTGACCATATTTACAATATTCAAATTCATACTTTGACAATTTCATATCATTTTTACTTCAATATAAAATACATATACCTATTCAATTTGGAGTGCTTTGAAATCATTGCATGAATCATAGTGTTATTTAATAATTATACATGTTTGAGCGATATCATCGGTTAATGTAGGAATACCTGCATAGAACCAACAACGTAATATTTTTACTTAATGTAATATTATAAAACAATAACTATCACATAGTTTTAAAAGATATCCAAGCTCAGACTTCACGGTAAAGTTCACCTACAAATTTAATATTCATGGTGAGTTTTAAACTTAAACAGAATAAGGAGAAAATACCATTTTTAAATTTAAAAACATAATATTTGTTTATATAGTGTGTTGTCAAACGTATTAAAAATGTTATAAAAAAGTGTCAACATTTCAAAGTGTGTGTAATCAACTGTTCAACTGACAAAACTGCTCCACTCAAATTTAATCGAAAGAAGACTTAATTTTAACATTGAGAATCCTAGGCAGAAGCATTCAACATCAACATTGATTAGTTTATTTTGTTACGAAATGTTTCTGTAGATACTCTATAACAATATAATCCATAATTAGACATTAATTTGCAATGATTCCAAGCCATAATACATGTGTTCAAACAAGTTTAGCCCTGTAATACTGAGTCACATATTGGATTAATTGACGTCTAAACACTATAATTCAAATCATAACACACATAGCACACGAAATGTTCGGAGATTATATTTTCTAAGGTCTACATTACACACTACGTCTAAGGTGACATCCATTAAAAATTCACATAAAAACTGCTTTGAGCCCTCGACACTAGAAATGCATTCAGTAGACAAAATGTCCCGTTTGTCCCGAATCGTCCCGAAACGTCCCGAGCGAGCTCGACGCGCCCCACCTTACACTGCAATAAATAAAATTCGTATGTATTGACAGCAACAAAAAATGTTATTTATTTATTGAAGCGTGTATAAAAAGTTGCGGCAAAAATTCAAAATGGTAATATTTTTTTGGTTACAATAAAATTTTGATATATGTACCAAATGTATAAATAACAATTTTGAAATTAAAGCTTTATAACAAACAATGCGTAATTAAAATAGGTGGGGCGACAACATTATAAATTAATTAAAAATATTTATTCTAATCTACTGCAGTTCATATAAGAATATTTAACAAATGAAGTGTTAGGAACGTCTCGTTAACCCGAACCCTGTTTAAATAAAATAGCCTTATATTTCACTGTATTTAAATGATCATAGTAAAGTTAATTCTATTATTTAACTTTTTACATATTTACATATCACTGTTTAAACACGCTTATAATAATACTTAATTGAAAACATTCGTTATAATTAATAAACGATATTTACTATAATTACACTAATATAAATTGACTTTACATTGCCCATCTAGTATCACAGTATCCTTTCTCCAGTAATACTAAAAACGCAACGTGAGCTACCATCTAACTAGAGCTATGAGAGTTCGGATCGACTGAACTTGACTAGTTGTAATATACATCCATGTACTCACCTTGATCAAAAGTACTAGGGTTTATGTACGACAGCAGATCCTGATCAGACATGTCAGTCAGCCCCTGGACCGGAGCCGTCATCTCCTGGCTCACGGCCTGGGAGACGGCCTGCGATACAGCCTGGGATACCGCTTGTGTCACGGCTTGGGACACAGCTTGGGACATGGCCACTAATGGAGTCTCTGCAGCTGGTTCCGCCGGTGGCTGGGACTCATTCGTCTGCATTGTTTGCATGACTCCATTGCTTTCCGTTGTCAAAATATTCGCCGTATTAATCGCCGAAGTGACTAAGGCGTTCATTGTAGTATCCGAAGTCAAAATTTCGGCTGCAGCGTTCAGAATCATAGATTTGACAGCTGCTGGAGGAGTCTTCACTGATGTGAGTTGGACCTGATCTTGCATCATCATAAGGTCGTCCTGAGCGGATCCGGGAGGCATGACTATCCTTTGTGAGTTATCGCATAACATGCTTGGGGAAACTTGAGGGTTGAGAATCACATCTGGTGAGATTGTTGATGTAGGCATCGGAGGTAGTAGTTCAGCAGTCTGGTTTCGGCCCACGACTGCTGCGTTTGGACTTAGTAAGACGTCCGACGCGTGAGATGCTGTTGAAGTTGAGGAGGAGGTGCCTGATAGATGGTCATCTACCCTTGAATTGACAAGTTCATCAAGCTTGGTAGAATCTGGTAAGATAGCGGCCGTCGCCTTCATGGCGTCTTCGACTAAGGTATTGAGGTGAGCGCTCTGTTGCGCCAATCGTTGCTCAATCTGTGTGGTACCCATTTCTAATTTGGTGATAGCTCCAAACGGATTGAAAGTATTCTCTCTATTGGCTTGCATCTGATTGTAAGCCATCAGTCTTTGTTCGTTACTTGTCATGACAGATGACTGCATTGTGGTATCAGTAATCATTAGTTCAGGGTTTAGGACCTTCATGTCAGTTTCTAAGGGGTCTGCTGACTTTGAGGAAATGAGTTGTCTCATAGACTCTAACGGCTGCATCATTGAAGGATATATCTGTGAGTTGTTATCATCCGTGTTGAAAATGGCTGCAGTGACGGATTCCACCATCTTGTCCGTTTGGACCTGGTTCTGTATGGCCTGAAGTTGCTGCGTGAATGACGCCAAAGGGGAGGGTGGTTCGCTCTGTGCAGGTGTTGGCGGAGATAACTTCATATTGTCATAGCCGAATCCAACCTATAGGAGTAAAGATAAGTTATGTCAAGTAAGGGTATTAGCGTAAGCTATCCTTTAAGTTTTTAGATAATCTTTTCATTTTTACCTGTGACTGAGAGTCTCTGGACATCTCGGACTTGAGCCTAAGGTCGACTACATTTAGCTCATCCGACACCGACATGAGGGGTTTATCCGGTTCCTCCGCGCCGCAAGAGTCACTACCGTCGACGAGAGAGTGCTGGCTGGATTCATCTGCCACCTGTAGAATATTATGTTTAACTTAACAGGCTCTGTGAATAGATAATATAAATTCACTTATCCATTTTTTTTGTTTAATAATATAATTTTACATTTGACAAAGCAAACTATTGTTGCGGTGACTCTGTGTGTGTGATCTATAATTTATAATTATTATAATTAATTTTTAAATTGACGATTTCGATTAATTGATGATCAATTTTATGAAATATAGATATTGAATTTGAATTGAAATTTGAGGTGTGACAGCTTCTTAGAAATTGAGGGATTTAGCAGTTTTACTTTTTAATCTATAGCAAAGAAACATATGGATATATTGTGGCAGTGTTTAATTAGAAGTCAAGAATGAAGAAAATTTCTATAACTATATTAATACATGTAAAGAATTCTTTGTAAGTATTTTTAAGAAAATTTTGCGAACGGCGGAACTTGAAATTTGGAATACTTAAAATTTATATATGCAATAAATGATGGCAATGAACAGACTCAAGTTAATGAGTTTATAGTTTTTATGTTTTTTTGTGTAGACATTTTCAGAAAAATCTGGGTATGTCATCGATATCCTTGGTATTAAATACCCATAGTTTAATTCAAGTCGCCCTCTTTCATAGGAAATATTAACTTTATTGGTAAATTTTCAACTTTGATTTGTCAGTTTCAAAATAAGATTTCAGTATTAAAATCATGATCATACCTTTCTGTAACAATGAAATGAGGGGAATGTTATCTTAGTTGAATTGTGCGGATGTAAAGTAGCTGTCACTTTTCGATACAAGAAAAAAAAACCTATACAAGTAGGTATGTAAGGTGATCTGTTGCACGTGAAGGACAAATCCTAAATATTTCTTTACAGCGTTGATTAAAATTGGCAAAGAAAGTGCTAGTGCGTTAAATTTAGCAGAAATATCATCAATACAATTTAACTTTTGTGTTAGTGCCTTTTTGTCTTCGCTATGAACCCCTTCATAACCACGCCATCGCCTACGCACGGAGATGGCGTGGTTATGAAGGAATCAAACGGACCAAAAGATTTGGAGGAGATATGACAACGATGCCTGCTCTCCACTAGAAATGAGTGCGAGACACGAGGGCATCGCGATTTCTGAATCGGCGACTAAATTTTTACTCTTTTTTTAATTTTGATTCGTTGAGATAGTATATGAAGCCGGAGACGCTCTCGACACTCACCTCGCTCTTGAGGCCGACGGGCGAGGGCGGGTCGGGCACGATGAGCGAGGGCCTGCGCACGGGCAGCGCGGGCGGCGGCATCATGTGCCCGCCCCACATGAGCACGGGCCGCGCCTCCTCGCCTCCTGCACATCAACAGGCCACATGTAGCTCCGCACTAGCGGTGACCTAATGCCCTAACGCTCCGTTTTAACTGGTTACGGTGTGGAGTGACGGAAATTAGAATCGAGTGTTAACCGTAAACAAATACTAAAGCGTCATTGTTTCTTTCTAGTTATAAAAGCGGTATTAATATAGTTTATTTTTAAAATGCGTAATTCAAATTTATATGCAGTTAAGAATTTTTGTTCTACATACTAACAAATCATTGTCAGAAAAACGTAAATATTAATGAAGGTTGAATATTTTTGTGATTGTCTATCACCACCATCTATTCGATATATAAACCGGCAGTAGCCAGTACGAGTTGCAGGTTCCTTGAACTCCTCAAGCTATTGTTTACAATTAGGGTTGCCACCTTTTTTTGGGAAAAATATAGATTTCTTTTTTAACTTGCAGAAAATTTAGAAAATTCAGAAAAAGAAATACCCACATACAAATTTTTCTATCCCTGGAGAACAGATTTTTTTTTCCGGGTAGTAGGTACCCTATTTCTTGTTGTGTACCATTGACAACGTGTAACTAAAATTTAATGATGATAGGTTGAGTAGTTAAAGCGTCAAAGCGTTACAAACAGTTCCAGTGTGTTTCAGTTACAGTTAAAATGGTGACAATTGAGTTAGCAATAAAAATACAGTATATTTCGTACTTTATTATTGTTCTATAATATATAGTGCAATTGATCAAAATATGCGATGCTATATATTATAGTACGGGTGGCAACCCTACTTACACTCCTCAATTCATCCATATAAGCAATATCATTTCCCTTCTTGGCTTCGTTTCCACTTCAGTATACTTGATTACAGTATATTTGCCATCTTTAAGTCCCAAATTGACCGGTTGGCGGCAATAAGCTTGCCCTACCTGCCTTACGTGAGTGAGACCCAATATATCCAAAGTCATAATGCGATATCTTGAGCTGTCACGAAGTGTTACTTTGACAGGTGTTTCGCCGACCACTACACCGCCGTCAGCTATCACTCACTCGAAATACAATACAACATTTTAAAGTGTAAGTTAAATAACCGTAGATTTTTTTTTCTTTCTTCTTTTTCTATGGTATAGGTGGCAATCGAGCAGACGAGTCATCTGATGGTAAATGACTACCGCCGCCCATGGGCACCCGCAACTCAAGTGTCACAAGTGCATTGTTCGCCTTTAAGGTGGGGCCTTTAAGGGGAAGGGTGAAAGAGGGGGAGGGAAAGGTTAAGGCCTCCGGTAACCTCACTCACTCGGTGAAAAGTAATGGAAGCATTGCTTCACTACCGGTTTTCTGTGAGGCCGAGGTACCACTCCGGTCGAGCCGGCCCCATACGTGCCGAAGCATAGCTCTTCCACGATAAATGGAATAAATTAATTCTTGATTGATTAATTAATTATTGAATGGGGCCAAGTTATGGTTGGCTTCGGGGATACGGGCCCATGTTAAATAAAAACATATTGTTTCATCCGACAATGGTTTGTAAGTAATATTAATGTAATATATTCATACGAGTATAACACTATTCTTGTACATATTACTTTACATTAAGTTAATTTTCAATCCACACTATTCACGACGATAAATGCTTTATGGAAGTAAGTTCCTTGTGAACAATATTCTAAAATCAGTAATTAAAAAGTAATTACTTTTCTTTGATTCCATGTCTACACACAGTACAGTGGTAACATAATCTTTTTTTGTTTGTAATACTCCAATTTTTTTTTGTGTCTATAGTTTATTCGAGTTAAGAAAATAGTGGCTAACTTCATCGGATTGTATCTACTGAGAGTTTTCAACTTCTAATTAAAATATCGTTAATTTGTTTTGTTAAACATATAATGTATTTTTAAACTTTCTCTTTTGAAACAAACTAGACATTCATATTAACCAAAAATGTTAAATACGCGCGATGAAAGTGGTGACAAAAACGTAAGGTTTATTTATTTAATAAATCTTTTTAACATCTCGGTATTGTGAGTATTATTTTAACAAATAATAATCACAATATAATCGTTTGCATGATCATTATCTTCCGGTAATAATCGTATTTGAAAGCTATGAAGTAAAGAAATAATAGTAGGTATGTAACTATTTATAATTATTTAATTATAAATGATAGACGCAGACGTATGTATACCTAAGATGTTTGGCGCCGGCTCAAAATTATTTAGACATTTACAGTAGTGTAGGAGTTTAGTTAGAAAGTTTATTTTTTATTATCATTCGCTTTTCATTTTCTTCTTTCGTATGTTTGATTTTTTGTAATGTTTTTATAAGTGTAAAATCGCCGCAAGAGTGCAATTGATGACGAGACGGTATGAGTGTTTTATTGTATTGCTGTTTGTTAGTGTGCGGTATTGAGATTGGGATAAAAGTGGCAACCGTAGAACAGTTACGTCTTATTTATACCAGACATATATTTTAAGAAAGACTTGGTCCTTGTGGCGGCTGAGACGAATAAACAATAATATGAACGGTCTTCAATGTAACCGCGGAACATTCGCTGCGTGAAACAATGCAACCTACTACAGTCACTTAAGCCAAAAATAGGGGTCAACCTCTGAATGAGAGATAATAAGCTAAATACGCGTGTAAACTTTTATTTTGGCGTTCTAAATGTTGTCGCAAAAGTCTCATAAAATCACTTGACCGCCTCTTAAGATATTTAAGGTCAAAGGTCACATATATCGTTTTTTTTTCTTCAAATATCTCGATGTCTATATGTCTAATGATTTCAACATTCATTATAGAAATTGTAGATCATAATATGCCTTGGGTGAGTTTTGAGACAACATTTAGAACGCCAAAATAAAAGTTTACACGAGTATTTAGCTTATTATCTTTCATTTCGACGTTGACCCTCTAATATGACTGGACTATACGTATTGAGCAATATTGTTGTATAGATCTGTACTTGCACCGTAACTGTAACTGTTATGATTCTAATTTAAAAAAATGTTTTTATTTTAATCAAATTTATTTTGCGACTTTACCGATGCTTGGCAAATTAGAAACTTGTTTTTTAAATTTTATTTTTAACATTATTAGTTTCTTAACTCGAAGAGACTATAGTCACTTGGAGACACATTTACATATGTGTATGAAAATAAATCCCCAATAATTTTCAATAAATATAAATTGATAATTTCAGTTAAAACCAGTTAAAACGGAGTCCTATAGTGAATAGTAGATTACAGGGCATATTCGGCACGTATAACTATCTATGTGGGATTGTACAGTCTGTCCTAGCAAGGAGTGTTCCTGAGAAGTGGATTCTGTGCTAAGTGAATAAAGTCCATTTTATCACCACATCTTCTTTTTATGTGTATTTATGTTTGGTCTGTAACATGTTGAGAGTTTAGCGCGTATTATTGACACATTGTTGTAGTACATTTTACAACATTGTAGTAGAAAAAAAGGTAAATGATTTGAGAAATCAACTTCTTTTTAAAAAGGACAACTAGCGCAGTCAACTTAGCTGTTTTATGATCAAAAATGGACATTTTGATTACCACGTATTTTTATTTTTGGATAAATAGTAAAAAAAATGCGCTCATTAAGAATTTCGATACCCGCAGTCTGGGCAAGTGGCGCATCATTTTTTTAACTAACAATTTCATGAAAAAAAAAAGACTTTCCATTTCGTGTGATATCTCGTTTCCAGTACGTTTTTTGTCATATGTGCCCAAAGCTTTTTTGTTCTGCATTAAATTTTTCTAATGAAGACCTTCATACGTATAAACCAGGTCCTAATCACATTGCTCCAGTATCCCTCTGGCACACAGCCGCATATCTCCTCAAAAGCTCCTCATCACTCGAAAACTTGTGTCTCTTCAGTTGTTTTGTTACATACTCGAACGTTGCAAGGCCCATGGCGCCAAATCCGGACTACAAGGAGGGTGCTCCCCAGCAATTTTATTCCACCTTGGTGCAAATAGTAGTAGTACGTGTAACATATCGATTTGCAGGGCGCATCTGAACGCAAAAGCCAGTATCGAGTCTTGAGTTTGGTCGTTAATTTTTTAAGGCTTCTTATACTTGAGGTAAACATTACTCTGTATAAAATGCAGCAGTAACAGTCTTCTCTTAACTATAGCCAATATTCCTTAGTAAAAAATACAGCAACCATTCTTTTCTTTATGGATCGGGACATTTTCACAGACGTCGGTGGTGGTTCATCTCCAAACACTCACACTTTACTCTGGGATTATTAGGTAGGTTGGAATAATACAGCCAGGTTCCATCATAATCTAACAATCGAGTTTACGTAGTTAGATCGGTCGTCTTCAAATTTTTATCACGAGACCAAGTCACACGCTGCTCCATCATCGCATCAGTCATCACGTGCTGTACCCAGAGTGAACAAAGTTTCTATACTTTCAAATTATCGTCAGGAATCCGATGAACAGTTGGTCACTTAACTTGCGAGTTTCGATTTGTCGATATGCCACAAGTCGGTCTTCTTTCAATAATTTTCGTAAAGTTTTAATGTTCTTATCGGTAGTCACTTCTATCGACTTGCCGGATCTTACATCATTCTCCAAGTTAAAATTGCCGTCATTGAACTGAATACCACCGCTCTATGGAGCTTAGAGATGGACAAGTTTACTTCGATGCGCTACTCATTCCCTCGAAATATTTCTTTTTTGTAAAGTCATACAAAATAATTACGCGAATGTCATAACGAGAGAAGCCTGAAGGAAAATTAATTGAAAAATCGAACAAACGATTCCTTGCCTCCAGATTTGTTTTTTTTATTACTTAGAGTTTATGGGTATCACTTCAAATCACAATATTATGATACCTATATAGTTTGCCTACGACAAAACTTACGGATCATTGGGAAATTTAATTTTTATTTATTTTCAATGAACTTTAAACTACAGACTATTTTTTAACAACTTAATTTTTTATAATTTTTGGCCAACAATAGTGTGTGTAACGTGTTCTGTTCTGATAGGTCATGTGTATTCATGTAAAAAATGTATGTGTTAATTTATGTATGGCTATCAGCCTGTGTGCGTGTGTGTATGTATGTGAGTGTGTGTGTGTGTTTGCGTGTGTGTCAGTACCGTGCTGGCGCGGGGCGGGCAGCGGCGGCGGCGGTCGACTCGCTACCTAGACAGACCTAGCTTGAACAGAAAGGGAAAAAAGAAAGAGTACGCCATTTGCGCATCAGTCGTTTCTTCCAAATTTCTCTAAATATACATAACTTTTATGTTCTTATATACCGCAGTGTTACTTACATGCTAGGCGTTAGATATCAAGCAACATTTGTCTGGGAAGCCATTGTATCCCTCTCGCGTCTATCATTTAGAGCTAAGCTTTGCTTCTATGAACATGCCATGTCTTTACATTGCGATTAAGTACGTTTGGCAGTGACGTTGTCGTTGTTTACTAAAAGCTATTGAACACATGCATTATTTTTTTTTTTATTATTATTATTGATTTGATAATTTTGTGTTTAATGTAATTTTGTATAAACACTATACCAATATATCGAATATATGTATAATCATTATTTGACTTTCAATAGGCCCGTATCTAGTATATTGTAAAGGGCTTATTTTCATAATTATTAATGCTCAAATCATAAGTAATAAATGCGTTAGCGATACATATTATTTTCTAAATTATATTCAATATTAAAAGCAAATCTATGTGATATAATAATCATCTAAACGCCATATTGCGAATAACAATGTGTTAAATGATTGTATGTTAGTATCAAATAATGAGAAGCAATATTAGACAAAGCAAATATGTGATTGCGAAGCATTTTAAAGCAACATTTTATGTAGGTTAACATGCATCTATTTAAGTACAATGCGTTTCAAATAAGAATAGGAACGTCAATGATCCTTATAAAGATTATTATTATTGAAAAAAAAGACAATCTGTCAACTGTCACTTAGAAAGTATAGTTTGACAAAAATATACGAAAAGTATGAAATATGAAAAAAATATATATTGAATAATGTAACCCAAGCATTTCACTATATAAACAGCAATTTTGTGTTGGACACTAATAACTAACTATATCTATATAATGATTAAAATGTTAATACTGTTCGTGCATACATCTACAACATATGTATTTAAGACATTTACACATGACATTATGTCACTTTTGATACGAATCTTGCGCAAACGCATTTCTTAATGTCATTTTAATACGCTTACTTAAACGTGTACAGTGTGTATTTAAATTAAAATCTTTGTCACGAAAGAGTATTATTTAAAAGTATTTTTTAAATTCAGAACTGCATGTAAAAAATATTTACTTTATTTTCGAAATGAAAAAATCTAAGTTAAAAAGAAATGGTAAGATGTGGGTGCTTAATACTTGACATTAAAAAATACTAATAACACCCAAGCCACCGTGACGCGCTTACCAAGTATATAGAGCAGTTCTTACCCTGGGTGTGGTGCTTGGTGGAGTGCAGCGGCCCCGTGTCCAGGGCGGGGGGGGTGTAGTAGAAGGAGTGCGGCTCCGAGGCCTTGCCCCCCGAGCGCACGAACAGCTGCACCGCCACGGGCTCCGCGATGTCCGCGCGCGCGTAGGGCGGCACGCAGCACACCAGGTGCGTCTGCGCATGGGACATTTTATATAGGTACTAATGCTTGTTGCTGTTCAAAAGTAGGCTAAAAATTTCCATGAACGGTATTTATAGTTATTAAAGATATATGGTTGGGCTCACGTGTATGGTCCGAAGAAGCTGGACTAGTTCCGTTCAATGAAGCGGCTGACGCCGACGCAACACGTCACTTCGCCCCTTTTATCGAGGGCCGCCCCTTGATAAAAGGGGCTAAACGACGTTTTGCGTCAAGCTTCCCCGAAACACACGCAAGAGTACAATTAATGTACGTCTTTAATATTTGAATATTAGATTTAGACTTCTTCCAAAGGATGTGAAAAGATTTTTATATGCAAGTGGAAGCGCCCTCAGACTACGACTGCAAATATATAAATCTTGATGATATTGAACCTGTTGGCAACGTCACGAAATGTACATGTACGAACATACTTGTTGTAAAAACTCCTTGTCGGGCGTGACTTCTTCCTCCCAGTGTGTTCTACTATCTTGTCGCTGTTGGCAGAAGACAACCCTGGTCTCCTTGAGGAAGTTCTTGCCTAACAGGTACAGTTCTAGGCCCCCAGTCGCCGGACAGGACACCAAGGACTTGCGGCATACTTCTGGGACGCCAGGCGGTTGAGCTACAAGCGTTTGAAATACATTAAATTTGTTTCGTGAAAAGGTTAAGCAAGGAATTTTAGTGAAAAAATATACTTTACAGAGATAGGCTACAGCTGACTACTAGCTCTCTTTGATTATAGAACATCACAGTGGAAATAACCTAGTTCCTTGGGTCAGTAGGGACTACAGACCCAAAAATAGTGTGAACCAAAAAGTTTGCTTTGCTTGCCACTTGGATCATTATATCACAGACATAATACTAAAAGACCCAGCAGCATAGATAAAACTTACTGCAAATAATTTGTGTAGAGCACACTTGAAGCGTTTCCGGATGTCCGGCTGCATTGACGATATCGGTACGAAAGACCATTCGACACCGAGTGGACTTCTTCTTGCCTCGTGATATGTGAGCTCCAGTCGAACTTGCCGTCGTGCCTCCCAGGGATTCGCCGAATCTGTGTTCCACGTCTACGTTCCGTTCCTATAAAGTTGGGTATAAAACTTGAATTAGTAAATTAATATCATAAGACCACTTCATTCTCAACCAATTATAAGCTCGGTAAAAGTAGTCGAATATTAGAATTTCAGGAAAATATGGGAAGGGTAAATTATTATTTAAAGCTGATGCGAAGCTGATGCGGTGCAGGAAAGACCGCTCTTTAATATGCGGGGGATATAAAGCGATCTGTATTATATTATAACAGGAAAGTCAGCATACTTTATACTTTAGGGTTTTCGCGTTAAGATAACATTGAAAGGCTAACGAAGGATATGTTTGCGTGCGATCTTGTGGCCCTGTGTTAAATTCCCGAGTTGGGTAAACGTTATTTGTTTTTCTGATGGGTAGTTCTTAAAGCAGCATGAAGTCTAGAAGTATATCCAATTACGGCAATATACACGGGCCCTATCAAGTTAACCAAAAATACCGCTGGCGATATCGAAGGTGAATATGATGTAAGACATCTATGCAACAATTTGCCACTTATTCCAATACTTGGAGCGTCGGACTAAAATTAGAATCCCTTTACTCCGTAACAATAAGTTATTATCACCTTAAGGATTCCGACGCAATCGCAGGTGACCTGCCAGTTCTTGGCAGGCTCGAGGTCTATCTCTATGATAACGGTTCCATCATCCTTACGCTCTTTGCAGGGCGTGGAGTTCTTGCCGGAGACGCGGCATGCTTGGTAGAACATGTGAGGCGCCACCCGCCCTGTATCTGTACCTATATATACCTGAGTGACAAAACACAACATGTACATTGCAAGTAATGAACTATAGAAGATGATCGTTGATGAAGTTTATTTTAGAATTCTCTGTACGGGTCAGATATCTACTTATCATTATAATATGTTGAAAATGAGATATTGCTTCATAAGATATACACTGTAGTTTACCTGGAGCACCGCTGGTTTATCGTAACCAACTAATTTGACTATTGGGAACCCGTTCCCGGAGTTGTCTTTGACAGCACCTCGGCTGCCTTCAGTCTGATATCTGAAATGGTAAAGTTTCGTCGTTTATATTCCCAAGACAGTTATTTTCTTTGTTCAATCAATCACCTTACAGAGATAAAATGTATTTCACATTTATGTGGTGACTATACATCTGTTTTAGTTAATGTTAAATATATGATTATTGTGACTATGGAAATTCTTCTTAATACAAATTCATAGAATATTTCAGCACGTACCTCGCTCTGTGTTGTGTCTCGGGCTGGCACAATATCTGTAACTCCACAGTACCATCCCTCGACCTGCAGGACAAAGGTGCCGCTAATCCTGGCCTCCCACCTTGCGTCATGGCTGCTAAAGCCCTTCGCCTTGCCATTGTTTGCGCTAATTTCCCTCCATATTTCCCACTTAATTTGCCACCTATTTTCCCTCCTGTACCAACGAGTTTCCCCCCTCCGGGGTACTTGTTTGCAAGTTTGCCTCCGCTCCCTAATTTTCCGCACGATCTATACGGATCCTGAAACCTCTTCCCAGGTGTTTCTACTATATTTGGACTAGATATACTGCAACCAGCTCTCATCCTGTAATCAATTAATGGCATTATAGAATTTGGTGTGATTTGAACGAATGATGCTTTGTTTCAAAAAACTCGAAAGATGTATTTAACTACATTGTACAGGTATATGAGCATAAAGATCATCAATTCTTAATACATATGTATGAAGTTAATATTATTGATTACGTTAGATCTAGCTAGACCAAACATGGCCATTGAAACTCATTTTGGGGTTCACAAAAAATGTAATAATGAACAACAATGAACACTGAGCGACATTAGCATTTGTAAGTAACCATCAGTGACGTACACGTGTATAACATGTACGATGCAGTACAATTACATGCGGTGAACATGCACTTTGTTTTATATAGTGTTGTTGCCATTTCAACTAGTAATGTGCATTATTTATATAATTTTAACTTATGTACCACCACGGTCAGTATGGACACTCTGGAGTCTCCAGGAACCCAAGTAAATCAAGAATCAGTGTGGGTCAAACAAATTAAATTTAGAATCTGAACTCACGACACTTCCTACCTTTGATGTTCGATATTATCTAACAAAAATCAACGTACACGGGAGCGGGTATGGGTGGAGCCGTAGTGTCGGGCGGAGCGGGAGCGGGGGCGGATGCGGGCTCAGCCGTGCCCACTGCGTCTGTGGGGAATGCGTACGCATCGTTGGCGTCGTCGCATTCATGTTTAACCGCAGCCTCGCTCTCGCCGCGTCGCCGTTTCGAGTCCGGGTGTTCCCACTCCTCCAAAGTGTCCGACAATCTGCAGACGCCATCAGGCTTTAGTTAAATTTTGAAGTAAGGCCAACATGAGTGTTGGTAGTTCCAAGTTGACTGTTGGCCATGTCAAGGTGCTAAAGAGGCATGATTTCCTCTCACAATGCTGTTACGTACGAATATGAAGGCTGATATTAAATCGAATCAACGTAACTGATAAATGGCTGCAAAGAACTGAACAAAGCATTTAAGATCTATTAGCACCGTCTAAGAAGCCAGTGAATCGCACGAAATTAAGTTCTTGAAGCACAGATAAAGCAAAGACTTATCAAATCGTTTAAAAGAAAAGTGTTCATTGGTATTATTATAGAAACGAATTTGTGAAGCGAGATAGTACTAAATTGTTGACGGCCACGGTGCCAAAAAGTATACATCAGAGCATACGGTAGCGATGCGTTTACGGGCTCACGAATGAATCATACGTGTGAATTTTATAACGTAACAGAAATACCTCTAAAATTTGAAGTCTCGTTTAAGACGGTCAGAACAAATTGTATCTCTGTCCAAAGCAAGAATATCAAAGCCTTGAATTAATTCAAAGAATTGACCCAGAAGGTAGATAGATCTGCTGCGCTGTTTTAACTGTAACTATTGATTCATCGTGCGTGGTTAGATATGCACCTATCAAAGGTTTCTCGTATGAACATTGACATGAAGTCCGAATACGGAAATCAGCGCCCTGAAATCGTTTTATTCCTACCGTAAAGTTTATAGTACGAGATAGGTTTTAACAAATACCTGCAGGCTCAAATGGCGGAATCTCATGTTTACCGACGATAAATCGAGGCATTGGCACTATCTATTTATTTAAAGAAAGATTAACAAATACTAAGCATTTTACATTTGCAACCCGCGAAAAAATATATACATAAGTTAATTACACATTATAACAGACGAACTAACTGCCAATACACAAGTCTAAAAAACTTTGGACGTAATTTTTATTTTAAAAAATTCTGGACACCGGCGGAATTAAAATCGAAATGTGTAATTTAAGGTTTGTGCCTCATTCTTTTATATTATGAATGTTAAAAGGGCTAGAGTTGCCCGCGTATGCAACCGTCACGCTCTCTTTCGGTATGATGAAAGTAGAAACCCTTCCAATTTCAAGTATTGTTGCTATGTTTATTTATTCGGTATAATTAAATGTTGAAGGCATGCATGACGTATGTTTTTATATATTATTCAGGTAGAGACAGAAAGCAAACATATTTAAAGATTATAGTTGCTTGCAATACTCGGAACATCTTTTTTAGGGAGTTTGTAAATGTTGGTGGCTATATCTAAGTTTTCTTAAACCGTGTGTATTATTCTATTATCATACTAGTATTCTTCTATTAGTGAAAATAAAGCGTTACATAACTGGTTTAAAAATTTTTTAGAGTTTAGAATTTAAAATCAGACTAACAATTTAAAAATTAAGACTATTCAACAGGTTTTTTTTTTCTAAAAGATTAATAATGTACTATTTTATACACTTATACCGTACAGATATGTACCTAGATAAGCAATATGTAAATGTGTATTTTCAATTTACGTATTATTTACAATTCAACATATACTATAGGTACGATACATTTCATACTGGGAATAACGAAATTTAACTAATATCACTCACAAATATAATAACTTTATAGGCTGAATTGTAATAGATATAATTAGCAGACCGTGTATTTCATTACTATATAGAAAGAGTCCAAGATTACTGAGCATTAAGATTTTTTGAGGTAGTCGTGGCTTTTAGAATTGTAGCCAAACAATAACAAACATCCTCACTAACTTTCCCATTAATAATACTCCAGTATTATAAGAATTGTCTTTGCAATTTTATTTGTAATCGAAAGCAGTAACTTTGACATTATTTCGTTTTATTTTACAATAGAGATATTTATCTTCTTCGCGATAAAATCATTTATGATTGGATAAGGACGTGTCCGTACGCATAGAACGTGAGTACGCGCATCGGTGACACGAAGGTCGAATGTTAAGAATTCACGGCAAATCTAACTATATAGACAATAACATGACGTGGGTTATATGACGAAACTGTCGTAGATGTCATGATTTAGAGCGACTTTTAACTGCTGACATAAGTGTGACAACTTAAAGATTTAAGTTTAAAATTATTAAGTAAGCACTATTTCAAATCATTCCCTCGAACATTTGCATTTTCGATTTTTTGGGCTTTCAGACAATTATTGTATATAAGTAGGTACTCCTTTTGCCACAAAAGAAATGTTTTATCTTTTATCAAAATCTCACGTGCTATTATTTGATTTGAGGCGCTACATTTCGGATTATACGGTGTCATTGAAATGATTACTCTGAACACGACTAATGATCTATTGTTGATCAATAATTTAATACATTTAGTATATTTTTTGCAATATATAACTAGATATTGTTTAGAACATGTAATATTGCATAATTGACTCTTCTCGTGGTCAGCACTCTTTTTCTTTTTAGCGTCTTTTTATAGTTTTTGTTAATGACCATAAAAAAATGGTCTAGTTTTTATTTGTTCCTGAATAATATTATTATTTTATAAAAATCATCTGTCTCTCATCGTACCTGTCTGCTTAATGCACTTTATCAGGGAGAATATTGTTTCCTTTGATGTCATTTTATTAGGGATAATTTGTTTTTATTTAATATTATTTTGAATACAACAATATTTTGCTCATGAACTAAATTGAATTCAATCTAAACAATCTATTTCGAATTACTACACTTACTTTACAATTACTAATGCAGTTTATTAGTCCTTCTCAACAGAAAGTTATCTAAAAAAAAAACGAATTGCATAATAAAAATATAAGCAACAAAGAGAAAAGAAACTTAAGTGTACGCATGCGGGTTGAAGTTTCTTTTATTTTATTTTTTTTAATGACGTAGTTTCAGATTAGACTTCAGAAATATAGAGAAAAAAACGCCTTAATACACCTACTTTATTGCCTCCTTTATATTTTTTTAATAAGAAAAATATTAGTATATTTAAGACAAATAACTCAATAATGTAAGTCCTCAGTCACCAGTTAACGGGTTAACAGTGCGGTGCCCTGCCCACCTCTCATTAATAACATTGCATCACAAAGCGAGTGCTGTTAGCGAACGTCTACCCTTACCTGTTTACTGCATCGGGCCCTAGGCCGCTGTCGTTACTGTTTTCACAAGTTTCCGGCGGCCTCAAGGAGTGACTGTGAGCATAGTGTGTGAGTTTGCCGAATTTGCCTAAGTGGGTCAGTTTGCCAGGGTGGTGCACCATTTTGCCTGGGTGCTGCGTTTTACCCGGGTGAGCGCGTTTATGCGGCGCCCGAATTACTTTCCGGTGAACACGAGCGCTCATCGTAGGGACCGTGGACATAGTCATTTTCATGCCTGTCGACAAACAGAAAATAAAAATTTGTTAATTTTAGTCCAATTTTTATTTACTATTGTGAAATGGCTGTTTGTATAATAAATATATATTAAAAAAAAGGATAATATTGTTAGAGAAATAAAGCTATAGATTTTTTAACAGTTTAAAAACAACGAAGGGAATATAAGTTATGACTAAATGCTTTAATTATATAATCGTTAATGAAGCAATAAAAGAAAAAATATCAATGACTAATGATTTGCAACCATTAAAATCTCAACTATATTTTAATGGTTGCAAATCATTGGTCACTGATATTTTTTCTTTTATTGCATTTCACTAATGAAAATTTGTCAATTTCATACCTAGTCTAGAATTGCAAAATTTGCCAAGCTTGCCGAGTTTTTTATCGCCTACATAAGACGAGTTTTGTATAGCTCGAAAAGAACCATGAACGATAAACGTAAGTTAGATGAATCCACGCCTGGCTGGAATTGACTGAATGCGGATCACGGAAGATCGGGTGTTATACAACGCTAATTGGGAGATGCCTAAGTACATCATTATTATTATAATGTTATTTATACTAATTTGAACTTATAATAACGGAAATACTTGTAATTCCGATGTGTTACAGCAGTGAGTCACAAGACAGTATTTAGAGATCGCAATCACTATTTTATGGACCAAATGCCATAACACGTCTAGTCGTAAACTAAACGCGACTACGAATACATAAAATACTGAGGCGTCGATCGTTAATATTATTTCGCAATTTACACTTGAGACTATGTTTGTATATATGGTACAGATCAGTATCACTAATTCTGAATGTCTTTACACAAGGTCACCGGATTTCGAAATATACGGCACATGGTTTGCCGTTAGGGGGCTAAATAATCCAGCCAGACAACTAGTGATTCAAGTATCAATGAAGTCAGTTCAACTCGATTGTCGAAGCGATGTTACTAAAATTGTCGCAAGGGTTAAGCTTCGGGTTTTCAACCGTAGGTTTGCAGAATCGAATGCCACTGATGTGTCTGCTAGGTGCCTAGCTTAATGTTTGAGAGCTAGGAATGGGTCCTAGCTCTCAAACATTTGCTAGATAGATACCTAGCACTCAAACATTAAGCTTGAGTGCTTAGAGAGGTTTACAAGAACAGCAGCCTCTTGAGAGCCTAGGTGAACAAAACAATAAAGTCTGTTTGTTTGAACGTATAAATCTCAAATTCTACTAGTTTGATTGTAAATAATCTATATGTGTTAGGTAGTTATTAAGACATTGCGTCAAACCTGTTAAAATGTCAGTATGTTACTTAGTAATAGGGTCAATATAACGTTAAACCTGCCGTCACGAAACTTGTACACAAATGTCATTTTATTTTATTATATATACTAGTTGTGCCCGTAGTTTCACATACCTTAAACTTGTATGGTTACAACTCCGCTCCAATGGGTCATAGTATGGTGTTATACACCTGTTAAAATCTATCTTTATGACATCACTCTACGACCCATAGGAACGGAGTCGTCTTGTAACCATAACTACAAGTATTTTTAGCGCATAATGGCGACTTTTACTCGGTTGCTGTGTCGGGTTTGCTACGACGTAATCGTTTATTAGGTTCATCGTAGGTTCAGAATATTGTAAAAAAATGACAACTTTGAAACATTTTTACGTTCCGTGTTTCATTACTTCTTTGATGAAAAGTCAAAAATCAACCGGCGTTTATGTAAATACAAGATAAAATACTAAAACTTAAGGCTTATATGCGCAGTGGAATAAACGTTTGGTATATAACGGTACATGGCAACGGTATTTGGTATATAACGAAAAACCTACCTCAGGGACTCGACGACAAAGGGCATCTACCAATGAGCCAGTCAGCTTGTGACCATGGCCAGTGTAACCTGGTCGAAACGTCAGGCACTTCAAAGGTATTTAATACCTATTGATCGCGTTAATTCCTGTTTAAATAATTACGAGTACATACTAAAACATAAGCCTATGTCTACATAGTTTAAAACGAACATCGTTAACTAATGATTACTTTATCAAAAAGTATAAGAAACAACCGTAATCGCCATAATCGTTTTCATTTAAGTGTTACAGCCAAAGTTCATAAAACTAATATATTCAGGCAGTAAATACGCTCAGATTGATCTTTGTCGTAGCTTTGTTTTAGGGTGCAATCGTCAGTGTCGGTTATGGGGCTGTTAATAGCCTATTACGTACTTTACGTATAATATATTTTCATGAAGCTTGTATATTAGGTGTGTATTCAAGAAACAAGTATCTCTAGACGAAATCGATTTCGAAAATTCGATCTAATTAGTTATCTTAAAGACTTTCATATCATTCTTTATACCCACCCGTACCTAATAATTGCTTAACGAAAATGTTTTTATACTTATACGTTGGCAAATAAAAATTCAAGGCCTTCTTGATGGTAAGCAGTTTGCGGTGCACATGGTGCAACTGAATGCAACAGAGAAGGATAGCATTACGCCAGTAATCCTATCTGGCGCTAGTCTTCTTTAAGATTAGCGTCAGTGCAAGCGATACTACCTTTTTCTATAATATACTGGGTGTATTTGAAAAAGGAACGCTTACTTAAATCACTGAAAGGGCCTCTAGCATGCAGTTATAGTAAGAATTTTTGAAAAGAAAAATCCGTTTTTAAGTTACGACCGTTTGGTCCGGACATGCAACTATGCAGTTGAACTTAAAATGCAAAACTGTATCTGTATACAAAATTTTTTCGAACGATTTTCGTTAGAGCCGTTTCCAAGATACCCGAAATATAAATACACTAGCAACCCGTCCAGGCTTCGCACGGGTAACAGAGATATCTTCAACATATTTCAATCAATTTACAAATATCAAAAACTTAAAATTATACACCTAAACCTTCCTCATGAATCACTCTGTCTATTAGTGAAAACCGCATGAAAACCCATTCAATAGTTTTTCAATTTATCGCGAACAGACAGACAGACGCGGCGAGGGACTTTGTTTTATAATATATGTAGTGATACATACAAGAATTGCTCGTTCAAAGTAATAAGATTATTTCTATATTTAACATAGATCAACTTAACTTTAGGATTGATAATGCCTAATCAACCTGCTTATTGCTAAAATATTACACTCAACTTATTCGTTGCATAGAGCTCACTACTTCTTTAAAAGACTGCACTGAAATTTAATCTTATGTACATAACACTTTCATTTCATATAATATCATTTGGTAAGTATGAAAAAAAAAACGAATGAACTTTATTGATTTTGTGGGAATACAAGAACCTTTCAATAAAACATAATAGCTAAGGGCAATTGTTATATTTAATTGGCGGATGAGAATGTCAAACATCGATAGAATACCAACCGTTTTGCCTGGCACAGTCTGCACAGTAGGTAAGTAATGTTAAATTTAACAGCGTAAAGGGAGGTGTTTGTCGTTTATTGCACAATGCAAATATGATTTAATGACACAATAGCTCTGATATAAAATTCTTTCTGAGTTCACAGGAAATAATAAATTTGGGTAGTAAAACTCGACCTTGTGTCAACTCGTACATCAGGCCATCTGCGACGCCGTTTTTACTTGGGTTTCATTTTAACGAGTCCAAACTGACTTTAAAGAAGAAGAGGTTAAATATAGTGTTGATTTCTTTTGTGTATGTCTTTCCTTCTCTGCCGTTTGTTTACCGCCAGTCATTTATATGAAAAATATAAAGATATCCTCCTTCTAATGATTGGAAAAATATGTGACGTATGTTCGGTATGCTTATTGAGATGCATTAAGGTCAGTTTTTCGTTTTCTGTTAAATACTAATTTATTATAATATACAATCTGAGTGTCGTACATCATTTAGAGTACGTATACAAACATGCATAAGGTAGTTTCAATGTGGTATTGCAATTGGCGGTCTTATCACTCACGGCAATCTCTTCTAGACAACCTTTGTACCTACGGATAGTGCGAATTTAACGAAAGTTGTTTGAATTGCATATATTTATTTCAGTCCGATTTTTATATACCATTATACTTCTGAGGGTTCATGTACCTATTGTTTTGTATATGTACGTAGGCGTTTATCTCTTACTTAGACATACAAGATCTGCTTATTTCGTTTCTAGTACCGTTGCACTACTCCTTTGCTTTTGATTTAAATACATCTTGTGTTTGCATGTATTTGAAATGAAGATAAATAAAAAATTAACCCATCCCTGCACAACGAAAAAACCTTCAGTCTTAGTCAGAGGTTTCTAAATAACACATATTGTATATCTGGAATCTGGATCCACACATCTAATAATAGTCTGAGAAATCTTCTATTGTCTTAGACGTAGCAAAAATTTTTCTGTTATAATATTACACTTCATAATATCACTTTCTATTGATATTAAAAATATACTACAACATACATTATACACCTATATTTTTACAATACATTTACACAATAATGCGATATCGATAAAATACAAACAGCTGTATGGGTACAATAGTATTTTATTTGTTTACGCAACTGTTCTAAACAATGAATTACATTAATAAGCATACAATTTGCCATATACACTGCATTACGCGCATTCAGCACGGTAAGTCATTATAATTGGTCTTAGAGCTGCTAGTTGAGTGTACTCTAACAAAATATGTCCACATGGCGCATTAAGTCTGATAACAGTTACATAGACGAATCTAACTTCATAATCTAAAGCAGTGGTGCCAGCTCTTGCGTTCGTTGTCCTTTAAAATGCTTTTAAAGTCCTTTTCAAATTCTCTGAAAGCCCCTAATAAATCCATACGAACCATGTGGCGGTAGAGCTTTACATACACGTTTATATAAATATGTATATTTGTGTTACCCACCGTTGTGGGTTTCTATATATTATAACAAAATCAAAATTCTAACTATGTTTATAAGTGTTCTAGGAACCATAGTACAAGCCCAAGCCATAGTTTTTAATATCGCTTTGTAGTATGCCCTTAAATATTATTATTAGTCCCTAAGTGTCGAGGGAAACCCCAAAGTTAGCAACACTGAAATACGCACGTAGGTACGCTACGCAACAGAGCGACATTCACTCGAGCATATCGAAACGTTATAAATAGCAGCGTCCTTGCGTTTTTTAATCTTTATTTTTCTCCGGGTTAGTTAGTCTTACCGTTCAACCGATAACGGTGACTGAACAATGGATGCTGATATCATTTATTTTTACTTGTTATACGTATAAATGTTATGAGTTGTTTGATGTGATAAAAAAGTAAACAAAAGTAGATACATAAGGCTAGCTGAACAGGCTTAATTTGAATTAGTTTAATATCTTCAACCCATGTAAAGGTTGATCTTTTGTGAACTTTTAACCTGACCTGTTATTATATTTCGTTTTTTTTTTGGTCTTGGATCAATTTGTTGTTGTAAGTGTCAGTCATTAACCCAAAAAAGTAGATAAATTTACATTTGAGTAATTCTTTTACTAAAAGATTAAGACAAAGCATCATATTGTTTCGGGGACTTCCAAACCTACAATAAATCGCGAGGGCTTATAGGATTAAAAATTCTGCTAGTATTTAGACTAAGAACTAAAATTTACATTCCGTTTTAACTTTTTTAATAAATATACAACAACAGTAGCACTACATTTACTTCAGACTTCTATTGAAGCCTAAGACATCTGATTCGCTCCCATGCAGTTAGTTTGTAAAACATGCACGTACCATTACGTAAACAATTTCACCCGTTACAAGCGGTGAAAGGAAATAGTCGTACGTTCAAACAAATTATAACCTTTATTATGTTCCAAGTTATTTTACAATCAGCAAATAACTCCAATTATTTGCTTTTAATTCGTCAGTTAGTTTTATTTGTCTACTAAGTTTTTGATGCGGTCGGGTCGTCGGGATCGACATGCAATGGCCTTTTCTTGCTTGATATTACTGATCATTTAAACGGGTCGTGGGGGCTTTCCCCCTCACTTTTTTGTGGACCGTACTTGCCCGTGACAGGAACTTTGTTTTTTATTTGTGATCCCAACATACCACTTAAAACTAATCATTTTATTAAAAGATGGAATCCGGGACCGCGGTCCCAGTCCCGAAAGCCCTACGACCCGTTTAACCGAAGGAATTCAAATAAAGCTCTCTAAGCACTGTCTCAGGTTACGAAACGTAAGTAACTTGTTAAATTTCTAGTAATAATCCACCTAGTTATTATTATTAACAATTTTATTATCTAGCTGTTCTTTGATAGCAGGAAGATAATGTATACCTTCAGACGGAGTAGGTTAGCCTTCAAAATGACCACTTTGTAAAGGGGACAAGTTTTTAATCGGCCCGATCTACTTGTTTTGATGTTTGTGGTACGTGCCCACTTGGTATAATGTGATACCAGTGACTAAAGTAATATTATACTCTTATGTATATTACATTTCTTTACGATATATATTCTAATTTTATTTATTAAACATACCTAAAGCTGAACTTGAACTGCACCATTTATGATCGAACTGGCTCTCCCTAATTAATGCGATTCTTTAGCCATAGCGTGTGGAAACAAATTAAATACTTTAGTTGAAATTAATGAGAGTCGTTCTCAAGATAGGGCAGGAATCACATAGCGTATGATCGCAGTCAATGGATACAAAGTTATAATAGACCACAAAATATGTAACAAGAACATGAGAAAGTCCAAAGCAACTGAGGGATCTTCGGGCATCTTCGATACTTTGAGAAGAGCTTTGCGTTATTAATACAAACTATATATATATTTATTTATTTATTAAAATGTACACTGACTTGTTTATTTTTTTTACAAATACCGTAGTTTTCTTAATATTTAATAAAATAAACAGCTGCACGTATCGATTTTTTTATAAATCAATGGCTGCCTGAAACCGAGAAAGCGGTGTGTATATTTCTTCTACAATAGTTATACAGTAAGTATATGTTTTAATTAAATTAATCGAAGATTTAACACTCTACTAACAGTAACAACCTCATTCACGTCGTGGCGATAGATTAATATTCTATAAAAGTTATTCTAATCGATTTTATTGACATAAATATAAGGTAGGGACAATGCATACATACCTAAGTACTGTTAAAAGACACCGCATAATAATGACTTTAAGAATTTAGATGTAATTTGTAATCGACTTGACAATGGAAGTACCTAATTTACGCGAATGGAATTTAAATTATCGATATAGATTTAATTTACTGAATATACATATTGTACAGCAGTACATACTTAGAATATAATTATATTGATAATGATATTATATTTTATACTGGTTAATTTCTTGATTTTTCATAGTGATAAAGGAATTGTTTGATTTTAAATATCACATGTATCTTAGGCAAAAATATAGATACATAACATATAGGTACATAACATTTAGGAAAAGTATTATTTTAAGAAATTAAGCCCGTTCCATTGTGTGTGGAACACTAATACTTTTATAATCGTTGCAATATTCAATATGGTGGCACACAACACAACAACACAGCAGTGGACAGCATTGCATTTTGTATGTGCGGTTATCATGTCAGAGCATCAATAATAAAGTAAATTACCTAGACGAAATTCATTAATGTTTATGTATATTAATATTATAAAGCTGAAGAGTTTGTATGTTTGGTTGAACGCGCTAATCTCAGGAACTTCTGGTTCGAATTGAAAAAATCTTTTAGTGTTGGATAGCCCATTTATCGAGTAAGGCTATATGCTATATAACATCACGTTATGACCAATAGGAGCGGAGCATCAATGAAAAATGTTGCAAAAACGAGGAAAATATACAATCGCAGATAATGTAGCGCGGGTCAAGTGAAGCGACCGAAAAGCACAGAAAAGATTTTGATCGCTAGTTTGTCACTATCAAAGTAGAATAATGCTGATTGGTATACTACCAAAAACACTTGCCCGAAGTATGTCTGCTGCTATGCACTGCTGTCAGCAGCATGCAATCGAATACAGAGCTCCGCGGGCTGGTGGGGCGGGCTGGGGCTACACTACGACAGTGTGCTCGAGCACTTAAACTTAAACTCTGTGTGACATTCTTACAGCCCTGATTTGGCAGCGTATGACTCCTATTTATTCCCTAAAATAGCGCACTTGGCGGTTAAAACGAGGGACTTCTCGGCCAGCACACCGGTCAAACTTCTGTGTCATCCTTCTTACAGCCCTGATTTGATAAAAATAAAAATCAACTCAAAGGGATGGTGGAGAGTTATTTGAAAATATTTGATTAAAGAAATGTGGTCTGTGGATCATTTTTTTTAGATTTCGCAAAATTTATTGAGCGTCCCACGTACATATATACAGAAAATGTCTTAAAATAATTAGGACTCATAAATCTCCAAAACAAAGGACAGAAAATGTTCCTAATTCAAATTGTTCCTTTTAAATAAGACGAAAAACCTAACTAGTAGCACTATTACAAATAAGTATCGCCCTTTAACAACAGAACGACATGAATCGATAGAAATGACAGGCTATTAAGGCGCACAATTGAGTACATGCGTAGTGAGTATATTGTGTATAAGATATAACAGGAGCGAGTTCGTTACCCTGCGGGACGCCGAGACACGACCCCGACTATCGGCGGTTATCGGTCGTCATCATCCATCAGTGAAAGTCCACTACACCTGGCGGGCTATATACATGACTAACAGCATTAGTTAAGCCACAGGAAATAAGGGATTTAGTATATTTGCCCTGGCTGTCTTGTGACTTATAATTAATCGTCCAAACATCAAAAGTCGTTTAATGTGACGGAAAAATGTAACGTTTAAAACTTAGGTCACTGAATGTTTGTATGAATGCTTTATACATATTTGATACGAACCACGTAAGATGATAATAATTAATCAAATTGTTGACGTAAATACATATTTTTGGAGTCATGTGTATTATAAAATGATTCAACTATCCAGGTCCACGTGTCATCGTTAAAATGTATGTACATATGTATAATTATGTCAATTGCTAAAACGATTTAATAGTTGCACTTGTAAATAAAGAAGATAATTTTCATGTGCAGTGTTATATTTTGTGATACAAGTGGCGTGTATGAAATATTTATAATTTTCGGCCTTACTGCGTTTAAATATTGCGTAAGAGATATATATAGACACGGCTGGAATAGGTCAAACTTTGAATTGTATCGATAAGTATTCTGCTGCCAAACAGTGCGATTGATGTCGTGGCGATCCACGTGATCGCGTTATAATTTTAAATGGGGCCTGATACGCTGCGGCCAGTGTATAATGTTTTCTGATATGTTTCTATTAGTTTGAGTAACTGTGGACGATGCGTTCTATAGTCTGCTATTGAGGTCAGAATAAAATTATGCAGTTGCTCCTTTGTTATTAAAGCGAATATTTATATTCAGGCGTACGTACGTAATATTGTATTATAGGGTCAATTTGGAAGAAGTAATTTACTTCGGTGAAGTCAGGATTCTCTTAATACCATTGTGTAACAATTGCTTTTGTCCGGCATTCCTTCGAATCTTTGTCAATGATCTACATTACATGCGTGTTGTATAACATTTAATTTTGTAGCTTAGTATTATTAAATCCGTATATGTTTAGGTATTGTTGAAATGTGAGTTTGTTTGTCAGTTACGCTTTCATGATATTTTGCATTCACGGTGCCATGGGTTGCGTAAAGGATATAGGATTATGCTACCGAAGCCGCGGGCAAAGAGCTAGTAATAATATATAACTCATTAGACGAACGTTATTATTGCTACCTAATAATTGTATTATTTCGTAATTTGGTGACTTGTTATTATTTGTAGAAACAGCAAGAGAAAGTATAAAATATTTTTTCGAGTGTAACGGCTTGTTGAAACTAGTAATGTTGAACGGCAATTTGACGAACAATCAAACACCGTGCGTAATATACAAAAAAAAAACTTTAACCAGTCTCAGATAATATATTAGCTTATACCTCTTCTACAATAATATAATGCTGACAGTTTAAATAATATCAGTGGCTGCTATATTTTTATTAAATTATTTACAGTTAGAAGGGAATTTTTTTGTGGTTGGTTAAGAATAAGAGAACATTTGAAACGTGTATGTCGTGTGTAGTTGTTATAAGTAATGTTAGGTTTCAAATTGTGCAAAGGAAAGGTTTGAATTGCACAAAGATAACACTAATATCTAAATATGAAACATTACTTTTTATTATCCAAATATATTTCTAGCTAAATTAAATTCAGAGTTGGAATGCATTCAGTAAAAATTTACAAAGTCGTAACTTTCACCGAGTTTCACTGTTTTCTTATGCATACTACGTCGATTTTCACAAGGAGAGAACTCGCACTTTATTACCGAAAATTAATGTCCATACTACTTTTACTATACCTACCCCGTTGTTGTCTTTCATCATCAAATTTACTCATTCATTTCGAACGGCACAAGTCGGTAATTTATTTCGTGCCGTACAGATAAAGATATATTTTTTCATTTTGATATAATTTACAAAAACACTTTTGTCATGGGTTTCGGTTACATACAACAAATCGTAAGAGAGATGCATGATCTCTTTGAGATAACATCATAACTGGACTCGGCAAATGTAAACCGTAGGATCATCTTTTATAGTGTTAACTACTTTTATTATTAATTAACAAGCTGTCTAAAAATAGTACATTGACCTTTCACCAAATATTTATTTTTATATTCTATATTGTTAGCCATATTAGCGCACTCAACATTTATTTTTAATTTCTATATTGTTAGCCATATTGAGTATGGCAATAAAAATTGTTGTTTTCATTAATAAAAGTTGTTAAAATGTAAATCTAATGATAATTTATATGCAAATATTTTCAATATATTTGCATAGAAATCATAGTTCATTCTGTGACGTCAATCGCCTACAGTTAAAGTAGGTTATGACATGGAATATGTTAACCTATGGGGTTTTTGGACCCAGACTATACATAGAACTTAAATATTTATTTAGTTTTCGATTTTCGCCCGCAGATGTAGAGTGCCAATGTTACAGAAAAACTGATGCCAAAACATCTACTACTCATTCTACTCTTACTGTTTTCGTTTTTTGGACCCAGATGCTTCTGGGATGGCAACGTACAAAAATTTTATTTAAACTGAACAATTGTAAACTGGTGGTAAATCTCTCGAAAAATAGTCCGGGTAGTATAAGAAATAACCAGTCAACTTGTAAACACAGACCGCCCGTCGACCACTACACTTATCAATATAATTTATTTTGTAATAACAGTATATTATATATGCCAACTAGGTTACTGACCGTGTAGCTTAGATAAATATATAAATATTACGGATGCTCGCCCCAATAGTGTCATCAGTGCTTGTTTCAAACGAAAACATCTCATCGAATTGAACTAAAAATAAACTGATAATGATACAATGTTGTAACAATGTCGTGAGGAGATTCTATTTGATAATTTTAACAAATAGACCGAATATTAGCTAGAGAATAGGTGTGAACACGATTTCATGAAGTCTTTTGTGATTAATAATCAATCAATTGCCTATTTGTTCTGTGTCTGGGTGTAATTTATCTATAATATGTGTGATTTAGAAATATATAAGTATGTTTATCAGCAGTCTGGTTACCATAGTACAGGCTCTGCCTGGTTTTGAATCAGACGGCCGTGTGTGAGATGTGTGAAGTTATTATTATAAATCTGAATCAAATGAAAGATAGGTCGTGATAAGTTTTAAAAAGGTTAAAACTTATCACGACCTATCTTTACTAAAAATAATGTAGTGAAAATAACAGGTCAAACTGAATCGCATATGAGTTATGGAGAACGCTGAAATATATCCCGTGTACAGCAATTAAAAAATGAATTAATATTTTTTATACCAGAAAGCAAATAAGTTATTCAGCCCGTCTAATGATAAACTGAGCCATAGCCTTTAGAAGTTTACAACACCGGTAAAAAAACACTTGAAAAAACCAACGCTGCATGAACTTTCCAATGTACTATTTGAAGAAACGGGGGTTCTTAACTGTAGTTCCTTGGGAAAACTATGGCAGGTAGGCCACCTCTTTCCGATTTGGAAGTGGGGATGAATCCCCACTAACATTGGCGAACAGTGTGATGGTAAAAGGTAGAAATGGACACCATTTCGAAACAATATCTTTGAACACAAGTAGTAGCAATTGAGGTAAAACCTGTAGTAATGTTAGGGTCGTCGACAAACCTCAAGGCTCGTCCTGGTAAGGGTCAAAATGCTCTAGTTAATATCCTGTCATTTTTGGACTGAAGCGATTGCAGTACTACAGGTAGGGCGAACTGATGTCTCGTAAGTGGTAGTTGTCACGACCCAATTCCGTAGTAAACTGTTTTGCTCTGTTTAGCACAGTGACTTTTTATATGCCAGTTTTAAGTTATTTTCAGGATGATCCCGTACTGCGCGTCCAGAAAGACACTGAAATTGTCAAGCTTTCTTTGTGGTGAACGAACATGTTTTCGTCTTTCGAGCATGTACATAGTTTAGAAGTCTTTTCCAGTTGCACATGTTTGTATGTGTCTTTTCCTTTGGGCTATCAGAGTGTAATGTTATTATTGTTTTCCCAGCCTAAGGATGTTCATAGAAGGGTCAGTAACCCGCAAACGATAGGTATCTGATGTTTAAAGCGAACACAGGTTATTGTGACCAGAAATATCAGTCCGTATATTGTATGCAACATGATTGGTACGTGGTACTTCCACGTTCCACGAATGTGGTATAATTTGTTCCAATGAAAATTGTAATAGGATACGCGTCAGAGTTCCAAATTCGTGTCCTGGAGATTTATCAACATAATAACACTCGCACAAGGGGATATTGTAGATCATAAAAATGAATCAAACACATATAAGTAAGGTTTTCTTTTCCTTGTCAGACTACGCATACAATGGTACATATAATAGGTGTAGATAATAAGAAGCAAACAGCGATTTGTCGTCCGTGTGTGTACTGCGTATAAACATGTAAACACTATTAGGTAGCGACCATTGTAACTGGGTCACGGAGAGAGCAAGGTCTGTTGTAAAGGTTCGTTTACACGAACAAAATTTCCCGCTTTGAAACGTGATAGTATTGCAGTGTTTTCCTGGTTTTGCCTTATAAGATTATTTATATCATATCTAAGAATTTTTGTTAAAGTGAGTAGCTCGATGTTGAGTCGTAAAGTATTAGGAAATTGAACGCGGTTGAAATCTTATCATTAAAGCGATCAAAGTAGAACACACGATCCACTAAATTGACAAATATAAAATAGGGGAATGAATTACAGAAACTGACAGGAAGATAAACAAGGTACAAGTTAAAAGAAGGTAAAATTAGTGAAAGGATTTTATCAATTTCTGAATGGATTAGTTTAAATGCGAAACCTAGGGATGTTAGGAAAGGAATGTACTTTACTGATTTTAATTCTATTTCAAAAGCTTTTATGTATTTACAGATTGTCACGAATGTGGTGCGACAGAGAAGCTGGTTTTTGTTTCTCAAAATGACTTGAAACAACTATTCAACCGAGGAAAGGATTGACGATTAAAAAATGCTAAATATTTTTTTTAACAAATATCGCGGTCGACGACCTCTCTCTACAATGTAACAGAAACATTCGTTCGTCTGTTCACTACTTTACTATTAGGAATTGGATTGGACGGCATTTTTTGTTTTTCCTTGTACATAGTTTAGATACATGTGTTATCGTATAAAAGAAATGATATGAAGTCATTTCATTTCGTTATTCTTGCCTACGTATGTTATGACCCATTTGTAGTTAGATTGTCATTGTTTGATAATACAGTTACGTACTGACGAATGTTTCATGATTGCTGTTGAAAACAAAACAAACATTACTCAAATAGCTGATACTTTTGTACTTATCGTGAGATCGTATACCTACACAATGTGCATGCGTATGTACGCCTATTAAAATAGATCTTCATTACTTTAAAAATAAATGTGGCCTTCAGGTCAGGCCTCTACATAACCGTATACGTTCGTGTATTATTATTTTATTAACTATGGTGTTTAGGCTAAAGCACCACCCCCTGATTTCTGACATAATTTGTGTGGCGTGTAGGTACGCTTATTTGCCGTGTTGATACACATTATTTTTAGAATATTGTAGAGATTTAATGCAATATTTTCGCAGTAAATGTTACTCATAAAATAAGCATGGTAAACACCCCCCTTACAAAAATAGATTCATACGTAAACACGTTTTAATAAATAAAAAAACAAGTTTGTTACTCTTACAATTTTTTGTTGCTTATCCTTGATCTCTATATACCTACAGCACAAACTATATGTATCTAAATTAGGTACGTTTTGTAAATAAGTCCCAAGATATTATTATACATAGAATTTCGACGAGTTCTACGGGATCAAACCTGCAACATCTGAAGCAACAATAATGAGCGAGATAACTATTTAAACCATTGTGTTTTCATACAATTGAAAATGGCTTCGTAGCGACAGAGGATTGAAGTTTTAATAGCTATCAAAGGTCCTGTAATGCATTTTAGTAACAAACATCTTTTAAACTTTCTTATCATCACTACATAAAACAAAGTGCCCCGCCGCGTCTGTCTGTCTGTCTTTTCGCGATAAACTGAAAAACTATTGTACGGATTTTCATGCGGCTTACACTAATAGACAGAGTGATTCATGAATGAATGGTTTAGGTGTATAATTTTTTTTTAAATTGTCTAAAATGATTGAAATATGATGATGATTGTTGAAGATGTCTCTGCTACCCGTGTGAAGCCAGGGCGGGTTGCTAGTGATATAAAAATTATGTTGAGGGAAATTGCCTTACGTTTCGACCAGACTGGCCTGTGACCACAGCCAGCAGGTCAACAGATATATTGGACCCGTGTAGCTTCATGTAGCCGAATTACACAAAGAATTCTCTCACTTATTAATATGGAGAACATACTAACAGTACCTATATAAACAATGTTACTAATAAATACATAGAACAGTATTTGTACTGGTTACATTTACAAGTTAAATACCAAGAAAGTTTTACATTGACATCAATAAAGATGAATATCTTGAAGAATGTCAATTGCCTTAATAGTTTTTTTCTTGGAAGTATGTGCTACAATGACGTTGTAATATCGGTGGTACTCCAACATAAGTACTACAGAACATGTTCTTGTATCGCCAGGTTTTTAAACGGCTGATCCACGCGTAAATTAACTAATCGTATGTCAAATGTATTGTCAAGTATAATATCTATAGCATAAATAGGCACATTGATTTGATCATCGGATCAACAGAGCTGTCAAATGTTACTGCAAAATCTAATGTCAAATGCCATTCGAAAGTTCGAATGCTGTTAATATTTTTGTCTTTGATCAACGTTTCAGAAACTGGAACTGGTTTGACAGCTCTGTTAGTTGAAAATGTTTTGTTTAGTGTTTCAGAAACCGGATGTATATGTGTACTGTACTGTAGGTTTACTTCAATGGTTCAAGTTTTATCGCTTATAGGAAAATTATAGATCCATTCAGGTTTTGTGCGATAACTTCACAATAGTAGAGTAAACGATTTGGTAAATAAACTACTACGTCTCATTTAGGCGGAATGTATACTAAAAAATAAACTGGATTGCGTTAACCGTTTTGAGATAGACAGGATTGAAATGCACCTACACTCGCTTTTATATGTAAAGACACAAATATTACAAAATTGCGTTAAACAGATGCGTTAAATTTTATAACATCCGTCTGTGACGAAAAATGACGTATCAGGCCAACTGATAAAATACAGATTCTTGGCATTCAGTGGTTCATAACAAACATCACCTATTGCGTCTAGCACCGATCATGTGGCCGGTAACACGCGCCGACCACGTGGTAGGACATTAAAATGCTGCTCAATATTAGTTGAAATTTGGATTTTAGTCAAAACACGCTTAGATTTTCATATATTAAAGTAACTGTAATAACTTTATCTAATCTATAGTAATATGTATTATAGAACTGAAAAAAATGTAGATGGTTTCCTATGAGAATAATTCTTGGTATTACGTTTTTCTCAATTTCCATACGTCAAGACCTTTTTGTCTAGGTCCGACAGAAAAGTTACTTAGACGCACTTGAATAATGAAAATCACTACTTATTATAAAACAAAGTCCCCTGCCGCGTCTGTCTGTCTTTTCAGTATTATTTGAGTTTATCGCGAACGGATTTTCATGCAGTTTTCACCAATAGATAGAGCAATTCGCGAGAAAGGTTTAGGTAGGTATATAATTTGTTAGTGTTTTGTGTAAATTGGTTGAAATATGATGGTGATTGTTGAAGGTGTCTCTGCTACCCGTGCGGAGCCGGGACGGGTTGCTGGTTCTTCATCTTCTTCTATAGTATAAAAATGAATCGCTGAATGTGTTGCTAAGTGCAAATCTAGAGAACAGCTGAACCGATTTCGCTAATTCTTTTTTTAGAATATTCCTTGAAGTACGAGGATGGTTCTTACGCAGAGAAAAATAAAAAAAATGCCTGAAAAAGTCTAAAAACAGCACTTTTCTATACTCCCACACAAACGATTCGTAATGACACTTAAAAGTCAATTTGAACTTTAATACCATAACATAAAGTTCAAGTGTCAGTGGAGAGGTTACGGAAAGGCAAAACAATTGAGTGACGTTAGTATCGTATAAATATTGATGTAATTTAGAATAAGTAAAAATAAAAGTATAATAAGTAGGTATCATAATAAAAATTGTGAAATTGTAATTTGAATTCTGATTTTTTATTGACGATTAAAAGAATTTTAGGCGTTTTATCATTTTTATTTTTTGACATAATGTAATTGTTGACTTATTAAATTTCTTTTTTCTTTTTTATCCCGTCCCGTCCGTCCCGAATAGCAGAATAAGTATTAAAAAAACTAAAAAAATACTGTTAGGCGGTACGAAGTCCGGGTCAGCTAGTAAATTATAAAATGAATCTAATATAATAGCGAACCGCGTCAATTCTAATGAGAATATTATCAACCATTCATGCTTTGTTTCTTTGGTCAAACAGCACCATTTTATGAGCCCGGGAGGCCTGCAAGGCAGCAAAGCAGGTGTATCGTTAACCCTAGGTGATTATGAAGCGATTACTGTCTCGTTACACGAACATTAACGCTGCGATAAGGCTATACTATTAAAATAGTATTAATTTATCGTCACTGACCGATAGCGTCCACTGTACTCAAGGTTTTTATTTCGAAACAATGCCTTGTAATTACAGTTCAGTTTGTTTACTGACAGTTTATTAGCAAAACTTTAGTTAAAACTACATTCAGTTGACGTTAGTCTTATGTCGGTGTATCAAGACAGGTAAAAAGGAAAATCAATTTGTTACCCTCCATGAAAATGTTATGTTTAAGAGAAACCATGTCAGAGAACTCATTAAGTAGGTACATTATTTATAAAATCCCGAGGGGTCTTGTTGGTTCCACCGGTGACTAACAGTGCCATGATAGTAGGTAAATGTATTTTGCAATAATTCTGCAAAAAAAAAACCAAACTAAACAGGTTTTAAATATACGAGTACTATGCGTTTCAAATATGAAGAAGATAAACGCGACCGCGCCAACTTCATCTAAGACGTCATAAAATTACTGTCAGTACAAAAACTTTAATTATATAATTTGGAAAAAAAATATTTTATATATTAAGATTTAAAATATTTTTAATTACTTCATATGGCTTTTTTTGCCCCTTTTTCTTAGAAACCTGTCGAGATATCAAGTTAAAATTAACATCAAATAATTGTTTGCGGTCTCTTGAAGCTGTAAAAAAATCAAGCTTCTAAGTCAACGCAGCTAAAAGATACGGCCTTTTAGGCTTCACATTTTAATACTTTGCCGATAAATCAAAACGAATAATAGTACGGCACTTCCCATGGATCTAGTCATAAAATTGGGCGTATAGCAAGGTCTCATAACACAAGTAAAGGATTTTTTTTAAAGTCGTTAATTTATTGTTATATCACATAAAAATGATTTTTTGCGATTACAACTTATATTTTTCCCTTGGAAAATTGACTGTGACGGATGTATGGGAGAGATTTTTAGAACGGCAAAGTTAAGCTTGTCTTTCGAAAAAAACACGCAATTACCTTCGACAAATGGACGATATCTACATACAAGTACGTAAGAAACCCTCAGGTGCGCGAATCAGAGACGCGCTTGTTCGGTTTGATTGTTACTTTGTAATACCTATTTACTGTTAAAAGGAACTGTGTTACATTCAAGAAACGCAATAAAATATTTCTGGTAAGCAGACCCAACCATAAATCACAAAACTTAAATTTATTCCTCATAATTTATTACTATGGTTATACCTACATTTTACACCTACACCATGGCATCTGATTATTGCCGTATGTTTCTTTAGTGAAGTTGCACGCCAATTGCGAAGCAATATGGCGGTTTGAAACGCATAATAAAACTGCTGGTCTATACTTTGTTTTACAATTTTACTAATATTATAAAGGTGAAAGTTTGTGAGTATGGATGGATGGATGGATGTTTGTTACTTTTTCACGCAAAAACTACTCAACCGATTGCGATGAAACTTGGTATGTAGATAGCTGGAGATCTGGATTAACACATAGGCTACTTTTTATCCCTATATTCCCACGGGATTGGGACTTACGCGTGTGAAACCGCGGGGTGCAGCTTGTTTTAAATATGAATACACCTTATCTGTGAAATAATTCACCGTATTACATATCAAACAGAGTGTATTTTCAATTAGAGTTATATTAATATGTATGTAACTCTTTGTCGACACTATCTGAGGCAAGAAGTCTAAAAGTCTAAGGTTTAAAAACTTACCAGCTTAGCTTAACACGGCGAAACATGTTTGCTGACCTTATCATCATCATTTCAATCAAAGGACGTCCACTGCTGGACACGGACCTCGCTCAATGACTTCCAAGAAGACCGGTTGAAATCGGCCTGCATCCACCGACGACCCGCGATCTTTACTGACATGAGCAGAGCATTTCGAAAGCAAACTGTTAGAAACCTTTGTTTTTATAATAAAACATGATTTCAGACTATCATCACGACGATTAACTTGTTAAAAAATTAAGTCTATTTCCACTTAATTTTACCAATTTTGTATATATTGTTAGCACTTCAAATAACTGAAGTTTAAAAAAAAAACTTAAAACGTGTTATAAAATATGGTTACATTATGTATAACAAACTAATCACTCAACTTTTTTATAACCTCACACTTGCAATTAGCACGTGTCAGAGTTTGAACATTCAATTAAGATAGTGCTACAAATGAATGGTAGACTCAACAACATATATTTGAGATCGCCTGGTGGTCGAATTTCGACCATAATTCATTATGTTTTGTTTTATTTCTAGTATAACTTAAACTGTTATTGTATCGGCTTCCGTACGATGACAGGTTAACACATATAATGGACTCCTGTAGGTTTTTGTATAATTTTGTTTTCACATAATTTTGAAATGTATAACACATATTGTTTAAAAATGTTAGCTTTCTACACTTTTTCTCCATATAAACTTTAAGTATTATTTTCGTTTGCCTCCACGCGCGAATTTTTATTTCTTGAAAAGAGGTACAAATAATTCTTTTCACGTATTAAAATATTTCACCCAGGTGTGCATGCATCCCACCCTATGCATTAATCCAGGTCTCCAGCTATATACATACAAAGTTGAATTTCAATCGGTTCAGTGGTTTTGCGTGAAAGAGTAACAAACATCCATCCATCCATCCATTTAAACTTTCGCCTTTATAATATTAGTGTGATTAGTGGGAAGTAGGATAAACATAAGTATACATAATATAAGCCCCTATCAAGCGATTTGATTCACTTATGATAATTAAGTACATTGTTTTGAAAATGTCCTCAATTTTGGTATTAATCACCTTATATAAATCCTAGTTAATTCGACTGGGTTTTGCTTTTTACTATCCTACTGCCATACAGCCAGGCCGACAGCCTATTTTACAGGGGCAACGGGCAACGCAGTAACTGAACACATTAAAACATCGTAAACGGAAGATACGACTTTTTTACTATTGACAGTGTTATTACTAGGATCACTCAATTTAGAATTATTACTTTGACAATACGGCTGACTACTATAAAATTTAGTGGGGTGTTAAATAAAGCTGGGTGAAAAGATATTGTTGCATTTTTGCGCCAAATGAGAGTTCTAATTGTATTATGCTAACAAAACTATCAAAGAAAGGGATTTTAATAAGAACAAAAAATAAGGAAATACTCATGAAAAAATAATAATATGTGTATATGTGTCCCTACACGGTAGTGAAATGTTTAAATATACCATAATCATCAGGTTGAACTATTTTAGGATTACCACTGAAATTACGTTTTAAAAATATTTTCAAACATTTGTTATTTTTACATAAACCTATACAACGCATTCGTACGCATTAAAGTTGGTATCCTGAACTAAACCAAAATCAAAGTTTCGGAACTTGTCTTTTAAGTTCCGTTAGTAATGCTCTATCTAAGCCAGCACAGAAGGGAAGGATCCCTCGAAACGAGTTTATAACGTCATCAGCTTCTTTGGATCTACAGGTGTCAACGTAAAGCCTCCTGCAAAAGGGTATGAAGGGCACTGTGAATAACATCGGTTAGACTTTAGAGATTTTGTTTTCACGTTATTTTCAAATTAGGTGCAACCACTTCACCGAAAATAATAATCAAATGTAAATAACAGAATACAGTGGAAACCTCAACCTCTGAACATTATTTTTTACTGTGAGTACAGCGTGTATTTACTATATAAAATGTCCAGCTCCCGCTTACAGTAGAAAAACATTCGAGTGATAAGCACGCACAAACAGCTGATTGCCAGTACAAATATCGTGTAACAAAGGAAACGATAGCCATGTTGTTATGTTATTGTAAGTTTATTTTGTAATATTTGTGTTGTTGTGACGAGGAAAGTTCATGCATTTATTGTTAAGATGCCAAGATAAGTTAAAATTGGGTTACGAAATGTGATTTAATGTGACAATGAACTATCTCATCTTTTAACCTGTTGTACTGTACAGCCATTAGCTCTGTTGATGTCTTTGGGTTCTAACCAAGTACTAAGGCGGCGAAAATAGACTGGTCTAGGCCTCGTGACTCGTGATCGTTGGTGGAGTTCATTCACACTTACTGATAGTATTTTTTTTAATTGTTTACATTACAAATTCATTGCCCTTTGTTTACAATATTTTGATAATATGTTTGGTTCAGCGTTACCACAGAATAACGTAAAGACAGAACTTTCACTCTGCACAAACGCTCAAATAAATACCATAAAGGGCGAACTTACTTGCACCTTATTTTCGTACAGTATTCTTTGTATTTAATTCACCTATCATTTACGGAATTAAGTATTTCATCAGGATTCAAAACTACCACAAACAGTACCATTTGTGCATATAATTAATAGTTTGAAAATGGGGTTTTCTGCAGCTGGAAGAGGTATAAGTGACATGCTAATCTTACTGACCTTACTCTTCCGTTTCAGTGTATGATGGTGGATGTTTTATGTTTTAAAAAACATTGATAATGGTACCAATTCTGTTATTTTACTCTCTTAACTATAAGTGACTAAATTTTCTTCAAACAAGATGTAAACCTTGTACACTTCGAAACAAGGTCTTATTTCAAATTGAAACAAGTAGGTAACATATGTCACTATAGAAATAAGTAATTTATTTGTAGACTTAAGTCTGACACGCTTAAATAAACTTTAATACCAAGTAGGGAGAGCCGCTATCCATTGAATGCCATTTCTTTTGCTCTGTGTTTTTAGAACGCGTCTTCGTACTGTGTCGATTAAAATAACGTCATCTTAGTTCGTTTTGAAAAAGTTTTTATACGGCAATTATACGGCATTTGAATAAATGGGGACTCCTGGTGCGTGGAAATAAAGTTGAGTCGAGTATCCGTTGATAGGTTTTAGTAAAATTTAGTGGCGCTGAGAAATAGATGCCAGTAACAAATATACCTTGTTACGAAGAAGACAAGGTTGATTTCATATGAAGAAATTAAGTCAGGTTTTAGTTTAGTGAGTGTTACAATAGAATCGGCACTAATAACTATTCATATACCAGAGACTTTTAGTGCACCTCAAACGCTTCAAAGTAACCTGCGTTAAAACTTTGTAGACATAGCTTGGGGTATTATTCTTTAGGCAAAACTTTGTAGACGTCACTTGGAGTACTATTTTTAGAACTTTCGTAAGCAGCCAGATCAATTTTAAGGGCCAAATATTTCCCAGACACGATAAAAAGTTCAATATGTATAAAAGGGCCCTCGCACATCTACCGACTGATGAAGTTTTATCGTGTCAGGAAGATTTCGTACTTTTTAATTATCTGTGACTATGTTGTTAAGCTTTGGGATTTTACTATGAAACAATACTTCTTTATAGCCGGAAAATGACTGACATTTTAAAGCTTTGCAAATAGAAATCAAAACCTGACACCAATAATTTGGATAAGAGTAAACCAAACAATTAGATACGCTCGAGAGCTCTTTGTAAATCGCAAAAAAAGCTTAAGCTTTGATTTTTAAGATAAAATTATTTAACTTAATTGTTACTTCTTAACGGTACCATCTTTAAGCTTATGAAAAAAAAACTCTTTAAAAACAACACACGAACGTGAAGAAAAAAAACAGTCAGTCGTAGGACTGCACGTCAGAAGTGAAAACATAACTTCACAATGTATTTGCATATGCATACATACACCCACATCTGTATATTTATAATTAGGTTAAAAATAAAAAGTAGGTAATAACTAATAACATATCTAAATATATACATAGGGTGTTCTGCGCTCATGGCCTCTCATAAATGTTTGAATTTCGAATGTTATATTTTTAAACATAAGAAACTCGGCTCTGTCTTACAAATTTTCAATCAGGTCACGTGTCCTGACGCGAGTTTAACATTTTTTACCCTTTTTACCACTTCAAAAAATCAATGAAACGTGCAGGGCGCGGTGCATACGGCGATAGTGTAGGTATACTTGTACATAAAACAGTATCTGAGTTCAACAGTCGCATACAGCAAATTACTGTCGCCCCACATCGTCTTGTGACGCACGAAGCAATACGCTATAATGCAGTAAAATGCAATAGACTCACTTCACGCAGGGTATTTCAATTTAGTTATATTCTTGAGTTATTATACTTGTGATAGTCATTGGGAGTCTCCAGCCAACTAGGGACACGACAATGACTTTATGTCGGGCATGAACTAAAGACTCGTAAAACAACGGTGTGTTCCATTAAGGAGGCCTAAGGCCTAACTCCGGGAGGTCCAAGAATAACGTAGTCTACTTTTAAAAATCTCATTTTTATCTAGTATTGGTATTGAGAAGAACTACAATACAATGAATTAATGAAGTGTTTGCAGAAGCTAATAAACTTTCCATATTTCGAATCGAATCAGCCAGCTAGCTTGTGTTTTTGTAAGTTAATTTACTGATGTTCACTTGTACTGCAACCCAACTGGACCTCCCCACTCCACGGGGCGTGTGGGCGCGGCCGACATCTTAAACGGCATACACACGATACAATTTTACTACTTGATCAGATTCGTGATTTAATTGGCTTACGAACAAATTTTGAGTCCACACATAACGACTAAATCGCCAATTTTCATTTCACTTTATTTTCTGTGCTAGACGGACATAGGTAAGAAAGGTTAATGCATACGTAATATTTTTTGTTTTTGAGGAAATGCTACCTGTAATAATCTAATAATATAAATCATCAAATATAACCACTGAACTAAAAAAACACCTTAATAATGCGTAAATACACACATCCTTTAAAATCAATCATAACACATCCGCTCAGTATGCCGCCTGCAGGCATACTAAATGATACATGTATACATGTAATTGGCTGATTAGCGTACACACGAACCGATTTTATGTGACGCGAATCAAGTCAGGCGGTCCTGGCCACCCAATGACCTTGAATTCGACGATTTGCGTACACACGAAACGATTCGATTGAAAATCTAGTCAAATTGTGCGTGAAATCGTTCCGTATGAACGGCGTTTTACTATTGTCATTAAGCTATTTAGGTAATTTTTTTTTATGGTATAGGAGGCAAACGAGTAGACGGGTCACCTGATGGGAAATGACTACCGCCGCCCATGAGCACCTGCAACTCAAGAGTCACAAGTGCGTTGCCTGCCTTTAAGGTAGGAATAGACGAAGAGAGGAATAGGGGACCAGGCGAGGAGAGGGGGAGAGGAAAGGGTTAGGGCCTCCGGTAACCTCACTCACTCGGCGAAAAGTAATGCAATTATTGCTTCACTGCCGGTTTTCTGTGAGGCCGTGGTATCACTCCGGTCGAGTCGACCCCATACGTGCCAAAGCTTGGCTCTCCCATTTATATTCTCATTTTATCGTGAGATTAAGTCTGAAGATCGTTTTAGAAACCTTTTCAATCTAACAATTTACGGTACATATTGATAACTTAATTGATAAATTTTTCGTACTTACCTACCCTATTATCACAAGGTGTACTCTTTTAAACTGTAAATAAGAAAACTTTCAAGACATTTAGAAAAACAATAGTGTTACCGTATCATATTTTTAATGAATTTGAACTAATTCGCCCGAGGTTTAGACTTTTTTTTTCATTTTATTAAGATTATTTTAATTCTTTGAAATTTTCAAAGAATTAAAGAAATCGTCCACAAAAGTAGCTAGACAAGTTTTTTCTGACCACACTGTAAAATTTCCTAATCAATAAATAACTGTCACGATCATTAAGATATAAGTTGTAGATACCACTGTACGTAAAGGTTTGAATTATTTTCATTAATTAACTTGGATAACCAACCTGCATGACCATCCACGTGCTAATGACCAGGTTTTAAACTTCGTACAGATTTTAAACCTTAAGTCTATAATTTTAGAATTTACTTTTGATTGATTATATACAGTTGACCGACACGGAACTGGATGGGTTGACCCACACGGAATTGGGCAGTGAAAGGTGAATTTCTTCTCGACATAGATTAGTATAATGTGTTACGGTATAGAGATACCTTAAAATTATAAATTAAATTTGGATAAATTGATACAACTACACTGTTTAATCTAGCTATTTTTCATTATGAAGAGGTAACCTATCCAAAACCAGAAATAATTAAAAAAGACCCATACAACGTGTCACACACACACAAAATCATTTACCCGAAACTGAAACTTTATTCTTGAAGGATATGCACTTTGTGGAACGATTGATGAAAAACTGAACTGAAAAAAAACCTTCAAGTATGGACGACTAACGGATATCCAGGCGTGACTGTCAGGAATCATTTTAAGAAGATTAGAAATCCATTAGGTATTATAACGAGATTAGATATGGATTCTATTTTAAATACATACGAATACGAATAGTAAACATGTGTAACTTTTCTAGGCCATATAATGATTTACGGCGCTTATTTAGACAATTAACAAAATCATTGCTCATATCTAATAATTATTCATAAATCCGAAGAAGTGCAATTGAATAGGTTCGAATCCTTTACACTTATGGGCTTATCCCGTTATGTTTTCATTAGTTAACTTTTGCAAATTCAGAAATACTTTGATTATGATGACCTAATATGACTAACACAAGCAAAACATGTCAGTACAACCCACACGTGAAACCTATGTTAAGGTAACAGAAGTCTGTTTTGTGTAAAGTGCAGAACGAGATCATACAAAAACTTGTACGCAGTATTAAATTTATGGACATTGCCCACGTAATGGTTTTATATAACTTCCTTCCTTTATATAGTTTTCATATTTATATGAACTAGAGATCGTTCGGTGGTCGAATTTCGACCATATTTCATTGACCTGTATAACTTGAACTGTCATTGTATAGATGTACGTACCAACATTATATACTGGACGCTTGTAGCTTGATGTAGCTGTTTTCACGTAATATTTAAATTTGTAACACATATTGATTATAAATTTAGCTTTCTGCAGTTTGGCGATCGGCGAAATTTTCTTAAATATGCATGCAAAGAATTTTCTTCACTTATTATTAATACATAGGTACTATATAAGGTTCCAAAAGTCATAAGTTATATTTTGTGGGTAATAACTCATAACATATACATATGTACATATAACAAATATTGTTTCTTGTTTCTTCTAACAAAAAAAAATTAGCAGTCATGGGACTGCCGACAGAAGTGAAACCTTAAACGATACGACGAACTTAAAACGTCACATTAACAGGTTGGTGACGTCTCTCTCCCTCTCCCAGTCCCAGTCCCTGCCCCTCTCCCTCTCTTTCTCTCCCTCTCCATGTCTCTCTGACGCTGTACATGTAAATATAAGAAACTCGCCTCCGTCTTACGAATTTATAATCTCGTCATAAAAAAAAATTATTTAAATATAGGACATTTTCCATACATTTTCGATCAGGGTCATGTGACCCTGACGCGAGTTTAACATTTTTTACCCATCTTAAAAAGTGCTCAACGCCGCTAAAGAAGTTTTCACATCAAAAAAACGTTAAAACAATTCCAGGTTTATTATTGAGAACAAAACAAAGTTGCCCTTTTAGATCGTCAAACGATCTAGTCCAATCTGGTTTTTGTACTTCTGTATAAATTACTAGTGCAACTGAAACGTATCGATTATTGTTTCGGACATCCCAAGACTGAGTCACTTAAGTCTGATTCAGTCGGCTGAGTTCTTCGTCATATTATAACATTTTGCCCCTATAAGCCTGACTCTACGAAGGTATGTTTAGAGACTAGTCTACTTCTAAAATAGAGAGATACTTCATACATATCACATAATGTTTCAGTTGACATGGCTACCTCTGAGGAAAAGGCTCATAAAACAAGGGGGATGTTGAACAAATTGCGGCTCTAAACGTTTCTATCATAAATAAGCTAGATGGACATAGTGTCTGTTGGAATTACTTAAAGAGTAGCAAAATTATTAACACTAGATATCGCAACATTTAAAAGTAAGAAAGGGGAATTGGTTGGAAAAAAAATCTATATCATGTGTCCCATATTTCAAATATTGTAAAAAATATAAAGTAACTTTTAGTATTTTTAACCGACTTCAAAAAGTAGCAGGTGTTCAATTCGAATGTTACTGTTTGTGTATGTTAAGGGATATCTTCTACAGCTTATTACAATTTATCATGATATAGGAGCATTGAAGTCGGTGATACTTTTATAAAGTTAAGCATCGTTTCTGTGTTGAACACTGAAAACGGACTCTTTAAGGATCTTATCATTAGTAATCGTGGTTTAAGAGTGGCACTCTACTGTCACGTCTGATTGGGAGAGTTACACCATGATCGCATTTGTGTTTTGTTCCTATGCTTTATAAGACCTGTAAACGTCAAAAAAATCTGTACTACGAGTATATGCAAGTAACATTTTTGGTGGATGGATGGTGTTATTAGAGAAAATATATTGGGGTTTGCTCATATATATCATAGTTACTCAAAGGTTACTGTTACTCTTGATCATTATTTGTAAATTAAGATATCAGTCATAATATTCATAATATTGAACCAGGAAGTCGATTGTATTGCGGAACTGCATCGTAACACATAAGGTAAACTCTGTATATTCCTAGGGTAATAAAATACTATACTGAGTAGCTGATATTACATTAATAGCTCGGTAATAGCCTTGGTCTCTGTCTGTAAATACACGCGACGTATACTTACTGTAATGAATATAAATAAATTCTACCTATTTACATAATTTAACTTATAGGCAGCAGGCTTCTCGATTTCATATGTATAATGTTTTAGATAAATTAAAATCTTAGGTGAAATTAATTGTGTTATTTATTTATTAAATAAACTAAGCATTCTTGCCGGTAATATTATCGAGTCAAGTTGCTTGGTGCGAAGGATGCTAGCCAGATACATCTTGAAAAACTACTCGTTATCAATTTCATTGGCAGAGGTTTATTACGCCCAATAGTTGATATTTTACAGTTGAAACAGTGACGGGAACAGTAATTATAAGCCAAGCTGTAATCTAACTGTAATCTGTGCAACATCATCATATTTGACTATTAAATTTTAAATATAGTAATTTTTTACTTACAACTGACTCAAAATTATAACTAAATTTAAAAGATTAAACATAAATTCATAGGTATTAAGAAAAATATCATTGATTTTGAGTTCCTTTATTTTTTAAACTGGTCTTTTTTTTTAAAGACAACTCCCGCATTAGGAATTACTCCTGTGTCGCGGGGAACTTTATAAACATACAAACAACGGACACAAAGAACACCCAGACTCGGATGGGAATCGAACCCACGACCTGTGGCATAGCAGTAAGTTAGGGTCACTAACCACTAGGCCAACAGACCAGACATTATTGCACAACGCCTACAAAATGAGAAACCGAAAAGCGAACGAAACAACTATTTGAAAATGTATGTATACGTAATTATCGATACACACCATTTTGTTAGCGTATTAGGTCCCAAGTATCTAATGGGTTTGGGAGCCTATTGCCATATACCTATGAATATATATATCAAGCAAACTTAAAATCCATTTAAAATACTCAGCAATGCCAAATGCTAAATGCCGCTGTCAAGGTAACAAATGAATACATTAAATACTATGACACTAGTTAGAAAAATACTACATATTTTCCACCATTTTCTTCGCATTCCAAAGCCTAATGATTAGTCTCTAAAGTATTTGGTTGTATCAAATTCAAGAAATTTACCGTAAATCGTCAGAATTGAAACGCTTAATAACTTATTTGCATAGACACTCGGCGATAGTGTATTTCTACTGATTTGAATAACATAATATATGTTTACACTTGTACAGACTACCTACCACGCGGCCACGTAAAAAATGCGTGATTCGGTGAATTATGAAGGAACGTGCTCCGTTTATATGCACATAAATATATTTTTGGGGTTCCGTTCAAAGTTCCGCTCAAAAAGAAAAAAGGAACCCTTATAGGATCACTTTGTTGTCCGTAAGTCTGTCTGTCTGTGTGTCTATCGAGGCCCTTTTCCTCAGAAACCCATGAAGGCATCAAGTTGAAATTAACTATAAATACTTAAGTCAGCGGTCCCGTGAAGCTGTAAAAAATATTATTTTGATATTTTGCGGTTGGATTGTTGACTTTGTCGTACATCGCAACCGCAAAGTTATTTTGTCTTTCGAAAAATACGGGCAAAAATCTTCGAGAATTGTTTCCCGAGATGCACTTACTATCTACATACTGGTTTTTTTTCTTACGGAACCCTCGATGCGCGAGTCAGACTCGCACTTAATCGCAAAATATATGTTTGTAATCACAAAAAAAAACATTTTTTAACTGATTGCAAAAAGGAGAAAGTTCTTCAACTTTTTTTATTTATATTTTATGCATTTGTGAGCTGATTTTAATGACTCTTTTCTATAGGGTAAATGGTGTAAACCTGAATGGTTTGGAAATAGTACCAGTCCCCAATTGCTAATGTAGGTTTTTATGGCCATGATCCATAGGAATCGCAGTGGGTTGTACATTACATTACAAGATAATTATATTGACATAATTTACAAAATTAAGGTTTTTGTTAGCAGACTGCAGTAAATATAAACTCACTAACAATGATATTTACACTGGTACCTAGTTTTCTGGATCTATTTTTTATATTTTTCTAAAAAGCTGTACCTCTTCGGATACGACAATCAAACCTTTTCAGAAAAATATCATAGATTTTTTTTATAACGTAACGAAAAATTTAAATGAAACTTAATGCCTTTTAAATCAGCTTCCTGCGAGGTGGGCTTTAATATTCCAAACGAGTCTAAAGCCTCTCCACGTGGCAGCCCCCATGCCTACGAGTGTTTGCCAACCCCATCCACCTGTTGTAGGGGAGGCACGTGCCAGATAATATTGTGATCACTAATTACGGCCTGTTTATAAACATGATCATAAGGGCTATCATTTAATTGGTATATTTGTTAATAAAGTTATATGATACAAGTGTATGGAAAAAACGAGCCTGTTTGCTATTTTAAGAGGCCCATCAAGCTTATGCGCTTAGTATATTTTTCGGAAAACGTCGGCCTACTTCTAAGAGAATTCAGTGCTTGAGATATTTAGATCTCAGCAAGAATAAAGTACAAGTCTATCAACTGTTCAATGGTTTAGTATTTAGACAATTGGTAAATTTAAAGAGGTTTAGCTATTCTGAATATGAAAGGACTACTTAATACTTTCATATTTTTACGACAAACAAAAATCGCAAACACCTTTACTACTGAAAGAAAGACACGAGTTTTTGATACTTTCATACTTCGACGAGAAACAAAAATCGCTAAACGCCTTTTATAGAGAAAGAATTCAACGAGTTCTTGATACTTTCATAGTTCGACCAGGAATAAAAATCGCTAAACACCTTAAAATTTACAAAGTACTTTTATACTTTTTATCATTTGGAAACCCTCTTTACACCTACTAAACAATTGCACAGGTAATAAATTCAATTTACCATAGCAGTCATTGTAATCATAATTTTAATCATATTTTGACTAAGCAGCCTAAAAGTTTTAGCCATAACTAATGATAAATATTTGATCAAGAACTGGATTCTTCAATTTACCACGACTTCTTTTAAATTCCATTTCACTTTACATCTCAAAATTAATAACATTATTTATGCACGCATCAATCTATGTGGCCCAGATGGGATGTACCCATTAAGGGCCCGACATTAACTACCTTAAATATTTATTAACGGTTGAGAGAGCTTTTGAAAAGATTAAAAAATAAACAACCGGTATCTTACATAAACAGTTCCGATTCGTATCTAGTGTAACTTTTACCGGAACTATTAAGTAGACATCTACATTTTTATATGCTCAGTTTAATCTTGTTCGAATCTACTTCGATGTTTCGTAAAGCCTCGTTGGTGGACTCAGTTTAATTTTTTCTCATGTTTGTTGTGCTATAATGGAGTATCATTATACTATTCCCTTGATTGATACATGACTAGGATGCACCAAGGATTTAGGTCTTGCACCTTTTATTGTTATATCCCCCTGTGATATCTCTCACCATTAACGTACTCAATGTGCCATCGAGGATTTTGCTACCGGACTTTCATAGCCGTAGAGACTATTAAAATCAGGTCGGAACGGGCATAAAGAACAAAAAAAAGAGTTCAAGTTTAGTCTATTGGAAAAAAGTAATAGAAGACTAGAGTTAAGAAATCCGCATGATATATTGGTATGCGATAATTTTCAAAATGTCGAAAAGGCTCAAAAACAGAAAATTAATCATAATAATTTAGTGTCAGTGAAAACTATTGCAAGTACAAATGAAACAGAAAGATTTAATGTTCACCCAAAATATTATTTACGTGGGTCACACTGAGTTTTTAGAATAGACCAATAAGGAAAGCAGCCGATGAAAAATTTATTTAAATTTCGAATTAGCAACTCTTTAGGAATCCGTAGATGTTTAATGATTTCATATTATTATGTCATTTGTTTTTAAAAATTGGCGGCAATTTAAAAAGCGTCTGTCGTGCATCGAAATAGATTTGGCTAGAGAAAATTTTCGCTCAATGATTTATTACGACTTTCGTTGCGGTTTTACTCAACAACAATGTTACGATAGACTTCGATGGCATTTCATTATGAAGCCCCATCTGCCACAGCCAGCCACTCTTCAGTGTTTGAGTTCGTTGTGCTGTGCGGCTAATGATAATAACTGATAGAAGGGTGACATATCAATAGATTTAGGCAGCTTTAGGCATTGGTATGAATCAAGTACAAAAAGTCTTACATGAACATTTATTATTATATATATATAACATTCTTCTTTCACTGTCCAAGCTGTGAACCTCTGGAATGCGCTCCCAACTAGAAATCAGGAAGTCCACTAACCGACAAACTTTCAAGGTTAAAGTACGACAGCTTTACACAGACTTTTTGGCAGAGTCATCTGAATAATTATTTGTAAGTGTAATTTGTATATGTAGTACCTATACATAACTATGTAGGTTTATTTATGTAATGTAATATATTATGGAACTAGGTTCATTCGCATGCGACGGTGCTTAGAAAGGAACGGAGACTACTTCGAAAAGTAATAAAAATTATCAGGCTTCTATATCATTCCGTTTTTATTTTCTAAAAACTTTCAGTGTGACCCGTACATAATAGACGATGACGATGTATGAGCTCTAGAACACGGAGAAATACTGTACAATATACTGTGTCAATAACACTCAATTATATTATAATTTTAATAAAAAGCCAACATTCGCAAACAATGTTATTTAACGTTGGCGTGTATTAAAAATAACTCGTATTACTAAATGTAATCTGAATGTAACTAAAAATATCTCTTCGGTGGTGTAATAACCCAAAAAAAACATTTATGAGTTGCGTGTGATTATATTTACGTACGCCTTATACTTACGTAGTAACTATTCAGTAATCTGTGCTTATGCTGTGAGTTTATATAACATTTGGATATATATTACAATGATTTGAATGTCTGACACCATACATCGACAACGCAGTTATGACGTAGCACCGGTAGCGTATGATCAAGGCTCAAGGATCAAGGCATAGGGCTTGCCATGAAGTGGTTATAGGCGGTTTCGAACCAGGGATATTATGGATATGAAATTTCGGATCTGGATGTGGATACGGATATACGATAAATATTATACCGGTTACGGAAATTATTTCGGATTATCCGATTGTTTCAGTTACGGATATAAGATTGTTAAGGGATTGTGATAGAAAAATATATATAAATGATTTCACATTATTTCTAGGTTATTAGTTGGTACTACAATTAACTAACCTCAAATTCTACAAACGTACTCAAAGTAATATGTAAAAACCATTTTTATCACTATCGTGAAGTCGGTAACTTTTTTTGAAAAACTAAAATGTTGACCAGGTAACTTCAGGGTGTCGATTTTTCGTGACGGTGTGCGCGCGCATCGTAAAAATTTACTCTCATCGTTTTTCCATATATATATACCTTCTTATTCTTCTTCTTCTTCTTCTATATATACCTTATATAACTTCAATAAACATAATTTGATTTTAAGTTTTAATGAGAAAACGATATAATTTTAAAGAAAAATAAAGCCTGTACTATACATACATACGTACGTATGTACGTACGTACTAATAGTGTAGTTGCAAGTTGATTCGATTCGATGCAGACGCGCTGGTTTATTTAATCGATTGCGACGACATATCGAGAGAGTGCGTTGAACCGCATGACGTCGAACGGGCCGATTGCCTCTCACCAGGTCATACAAATTCCCCGTACATATAATTAATACTATTTTTATATAAACCTAAATGCGTCGAGGTAAACTGCATAATTTCAGAGGTTTTTATTACTTTTAAACACAACAACAACGACATACTTGACTAAGACTTCGTATTTTCAAGGTCTCCAATAAAAAAAAAAACGAACATAATAGAACGCAGTACAGCCATAACTTTTATATGGTAAAATGCAACTTTGAGATCCATATGCAAGAAAAATCGGAGCGTTCAGCCCGGTGGACATCGTCTTCCAGCAACGACAAAGCCCCAGCCAACCCTTACCGGCAAGGGCAACCATTAAAATCCATGAACGTCTCTTCATTACAATTTAATATTTCAATAATCCAGTAATATATTTATAATGTTAGTATCAAGACATGTTTACCATTTTATTACTGCCTTAGCAAGGATATAACTATATCTAGCAAGATAGTAATGAATTGTTTTCGTACAACTACCATACGTCATGTTTATCCGATTAGGAATATAATTAAATTACGCTTCTAACTGCTGCCGATCCGATTAGGATTACAATAAAAATAATCTTACCGACTAATGTCGTAATAAGAGAAAAATAGCAGTAGTAAGATTTACTAACGTAATTTTATCCATATATGTAATTGTGTGTAAGTATAGGCTTTATCCAAGTGTGCGTGGACTGTTCAATTTTAAGACTATGAAGTATTGAAAAATACTAAATGAAACTTTCGATAAAAACTGGAACATTATTTTTCTACCCTTACGAGGGTGTATTTTTATTATATTTTCAACAGAAAATCAATTTTCGTTCTATTTTTATACCCTTGAGTTTGGATTTCTTTTTCAATTTCAAATAGATCCAACTTCAACAACATTCAGTCACAAAATAATCACCAAAACCGCCCTGTAAAAAATACTTTATTTATGTTAAATATAATAGATTTAGTGTAAATTTAAAACAATCCTTAATAATTCATTAACATTGAAAACCAAATTACCTTGAATATCCTATAAAAAAGATTGGATTTGTGACATTTTTATTGGTATTGAAATTTAATAACATAGCTCAACTGGTCACCTTTTGAGTTTTCTAAATCTTATAATAGGTAAATAATTACTCTTTGTATAAGGTGTTTGTGAAATGCGTAGATTGTTGCAATTACATCAATTATTTAGAATGAGGACGCGTGTTCTTTGAAACCAATTAAGAGAATTATTTTGAACTCAGTTCAAAGCTGAACTCAAATTGTCGTAGTTAGAAGTTACTTTTAATTCAAAATATATTTTCTATATATCTTCTTGAAATGGAAAAGGTTGCGTGGCTGATAATAGCAATGATAAATAGTAATGACAAGTAATCGACACTCAACAAAGAATACAATTTTATTGTAATCTTATCAATGAAATGCAAATCGTTGATCGTGGTGTAACAAAAATTAGATAAATAACTGCTTGACAGTTATGTACATTAAAAATAATAATTATGACGACCGATATTATATTACTTAATAGGTGTGTCGATATTGTAATAAGAACGGAATATAGAATTTCAAGATGAATCTATATAGTTATACAACACGAAGAAAACCGATGGCTACTTTGTTTTGCTTTTGCAGCCTTCATTGTAAACATGATTCTACTTATAACTGGTGGTACATTTAAATATACTGACCAGCTATTAACTGTAATCTATTATTAAAGTTCATATATTAATTAATATATTATGTACCTAAAACCGCAACCATTCTTCAATCATCTACCGGCCGTACTCAAGAAACTAAGTATGACTCGGTTTAAAATAAGCCTAAAAAATGGTTGATGCAAATTTTTTTAAGCTGTAAGATTTTTTTTTTTTAAGTGGTGATAGTGCTTACATCATTACTTTAAGTTTTTGTGTAAGTATGTATTAGTATGTTTGTAAACATTTATTTTGTAGTTGTATGTATTATGTATTAGTATGTTCGTATTCTAGCAATGCCTGAAATCGGTTAACTGTAGATACATAAATAGTTATGTTGTGTCACTTCCTTGATTCCCGAAATTTTCAGTGTAGCCCACGTAGTTATTGTTTCATTTAAACATATGTTTTTGTTAGGCATTCTTGGTTTTGTTCTTGCTGTTAATACTTAGAAAAAAAATCTTCTTAACTGTACTAAATCAACTAAAATTTTAAAGAATTTCAAGAATGGGACGAGAGGACAAATGAAAAAAAAAAAATCTTTTTAATTCGTCGTAATTTGAGTTTGTTTTGGGACGAGATGACGAACGACCCGTTCCTATACAGTTTGCAACAAATCTCTGTCTTTATTCAAATATATATATATATAATATAGAATGATACATGCATGTCTCACTTACGGACCGGATGTCTCACTTGGAAAATCTCAATGTGGCAAATCTTAATTTCTGAAGTACGAAAGTTCAAACTTCTGAGATGATTGTTGATTTCGAACTTTAACCAGTTTACCTCAGACAGAAGGTAAATGTTGCACTAATAATAATACAACTTGTTGGTGGTTTAAAAAAGACACGGAGGACAAAGGAGTTCTACTTCCGCCTTAGCCTCACCTGACCTATCCGGGTCAGACTGTTCTAAATCGAAGTTATCTTTTAATGTATGATTTTCCACTAATAAATAACTAATATATAACAATTTATTAATAAGACAATTATTGTAATAAATTATAAACATATTTTTGAGTTAAATATTAATACTATATACATATTATACTATTACATTTACTAACTCTAATTCGTAAAAGTTATTTGTGCATTTACCAAAATCTTGAGATGGAATCTTGTTGCGGAAGAATGCAATAGCGATTCTCGCTCCCCTGATCATAGGCAAGTAGCGGAACACCAGGCTGGTTTTTAGTCGGTAAGAGTCCGACAGACCCCTTCGGCCCCCCAAGGGCGGAGGACATCCATGAGGATCTTCCACTTCGTCACCAAAAAAAAAAAAACGAGATGGAATGAAGTGGACGTGAACGAGATGGAAAGAAGAATGAGGAGATGGAATCTTTGTTTCCTATTCACACTGCATAATGTTGTTGTTAAATGCTCTCGGTTTTCCAAATAATAAATAAAAAATGGTTTAGTAATTTTTATTTATCAAGTAGTGTTGGTTGTTGTCGAAAGCCGACCCCGACTTAGTTGGGAAAAGGCGCGAAGGATGATGAAGTAGTGTTGGTAAATCCTACTTATTTTTACAGTAACAAACAAAAAATACTAAGTCATGGTAAGATTCTTGTACCAAAAAAACTACAACTCACGTTAAATAATTTGTTTGGCTGTCAATGTTTCTAAAAATAAATTTTAAAACTAACCTCGTAGAGTTGGAAATAAAATTACCATCGTACCGTTCGGCTAAAGATACAATGAATTCTAAAAATATTCGACTCGAAGAGATTACATATTACATTTTGTAGCTACAAAACACACGACTGGTTGCAAATTAGCGTCTATTCTCTTATACACTAGAATTCATAGTGTTAAAGGGGGCTGCATCGAGTTTGTAACATGTAGGTAAATTATATTTTACGCAAGTCGCAACGTGGTAGTACATAAATAGTAAAAAAACTTGATTTAATGTTTGAAAATATTTAAACAAGTTGTTCTTCATTGAAGTTACTAGTTTGTTGTTATCACGTGGCATTGTTAATGTTTAAAATCTTTGGTATGGTTTTTTCTTAATTTTGTTGCTTTGTTTTAAAATATAACTTTTAGAAATTTAGTTAAACGTTTTGAATAAGAAACTTTTACTCGTTTATCTATACAATATTATAAAGCTGAAGAGTTTGTTTGTTTGGTTGAACGCGCTGATCTAAGAAACTAACGGTTCGAATTAAAAAAATATTGTAGTGTTGGATAGCCCATTTATCGAGGAAGGCAGGAGCATAGGAGCAGAGCAGTGACCATAAACGCAGGTGAATCTGCGGGGACGGCTAGTGTTTTATAATTTTTTTCCAATATCTAACACATGAAATAAGACCATAACATAGCTAATATATCATTAACTCTCTCTCTGAGTAGTTAAACTAAATTATTGACGGTTATGTTTATTAAATTTTGATTTTGGAATATAATATGATATGACATGACAATAAACAGCCAGGCAAGAACTTAATTTAAGCCATTAAGAATTAAGTTTTGTGAGGTCAAAATGCGTTTACAAGTTTATGAATGCAGACGGAGAAGACAAAGTACAATTTTACCGCAAGGAAAAACACCATACAAACCCTGGAGAGTTGAAGGGACATACGTAATTATGGACAACATGAGATTAGGAAATATTAGGTGTTATCTAATAATATATTATATGGACAGTAAGACGTAATTAGATAATAATTTATTGCACACGTAAATTAAGCACACCGAATCTTTATTAATAAACTTTCGAAAACAGATTCTGATTCATATGCTAGTTTTATATTTCCAAACTGGCATTTTTTCTGTATATTTTTTTATCATATTAAAATCTAGATTGTAAATTGATATTTGATGACGGAATTTGCATTTTGTTTGGTTATGTTTATAGACAACCAACGTCATCAAATTATATGTTTATAGGAATTCCCTAATTTCGGCAACTAAGATTTGAACGTGTCTGCGTCATCAGAAATATAAAAAAAACCACAAGAAATATATAATTAATGACGTAGCTAAACCAGAAGTTCAAGAGCAGTATATTTATATGTAAAAGGGAGGCCATTGCTTCGTTTTAAAGCTTGTTGCAAGAGAGACATGGCTGCTTTCAGAATTGTCCACCAAAAATAGGAAAAGCTTGCTGAGAAGCGAACGAAATGAAGTGGAATTGTTGAGGAGGGTCGTAAATTTTGCGATGAGCCCTGGTTCGATGCACTAGCTGACAAGAGACAATCAACGACATCGAGGCGGCTCAATGTCATCAACCGTACCATACTTAATTTAAAAAAAAATTATTCAAAGTTTTTTTAAATTAAGTATAAAAAAATATTAGTTTTCTTTTCTATGTATTATTACTTACCCTGGTCTAATAATGTTCATTGTTCATTGTACAAGTACACTGCATTAACAAAGCGATTCTAGTGATTAAAGCCATTAATTAATCCAAGGTTGTCACGGTTTCGAGGAATCGATGGGTTGGTCAGTGTGCAGCTGTGACGCACGGACAACCCTCGCTCACCTTCGAATATCGAGGAAAACCCACAACTAACAAAGAAATATCAACCCTATAGTTTAAATTATAAAGTATAACTTACAATTATATTGTTGCACTAATAAATTCTTGCGGTCAGTTATATGAATAAAATATTACTGTATGGTGTCGAGATCGCCTTAAATGTATTATTTATTATTACATATTTGCCCCGTGCCCAAAGTAACAATTTTTCTAGTAGTCTCTAAAATACATTACCAACTTTTTTAAAGACTAGGCACTAGTAGGCATTCTTTTTTTTTTTTTAAATAATTGACTTCCCGCATTAGGGATATTCCTGTGTCGCGGACACCCAGATTAGAGACAACTATTTGTGGATTACACAAATTTTTGTTCCGTGTGGGATTTGAACCCACAACACTCGGCACGGCGTTGTGGCGAGGTGACCACTGAAGTTCGTATTAAGGACGGGTTGAGTTACAACTTTACCAAGCATGTACCTTCTGATAGACACGCTGTAGCGAAAGGCTGAAGTAACTGACACATTAACGTGAAGGTTATTTAATTATTGTCTATATAAAGGAAATTCCAAATTGGTCACAAGTTTAAAAATAAAATAGTTCAATTATTTGATTTAATATGAAATTATTTAATTGAAAGAGGAAAAATTAATATAAAACCTACCTACATTCCTAAAAAATCTATAAGGTAAGGTAATTAATAACCATTAAACTAAAAATAAGATACAATTTTATTATTGAACAAAAACTGTGTCGTAAATAAGAACTGATGTAAAAAAACTATCATCTTGAAGGTTTTATAAGATTAACCCATTAGTTAAAAATAAACATATGTGTTAAATAAGTTTATATGGAAACGGGATGTTAAATATATAAAATTATAAAGAAACTAGCAACCCGCCCCGGCTTCGCACGGCTACAAATTATACACCTAAACCTTCCTTATGAATCACTCTGTCTATTAGTGAAAACCGCATGAAAATCCGTTCAGTAGTTTTTCAGTTTATCGCGAACAGACATACAGACAGGTGATTATTTAAAAATTTTAGTATTTTATTGTGGAAGTCGTTGGTATATTTTTATGTGGATTCGAGTACTCGTAGTCAAGTCTCTGATATGCCTAGCTTATTGATTTTGTATACAATGTTCTCCGGCAAGCAATATTGAGGATGTTTATTTTTTTTTTAGCCCAGACAGTCCCATTGCTCAACAATAGCATTCCCTAAATCGTTTTATACATATTATGCCTGGTCCTCCTGAAACCAAAGATCTGAAATACGTAAACAAAAAGAGAGGTTTTTGACGTTTTTGTGTTTGTCAGTTACGAGTTTCAATAAATAATAATTAAAAACTAAGCGCAGACATTTTGAGAGACACTACAGTCAACTTTCAGGTTTAGTATGTCGAGTCAGTCAGTTCAATTGTCGCACTCAAACGATTAAATACAGCAATCAGTTACTTTCATTGTTTATTGTACTCATATAATTAAACTTTGAATTCGTAATGGCTGTCGACTATTAAATGCGAAATGTTATTAACGCATTTCACTGTTGATGCGTAGCAGTGCATTACTGCATATTATTAGTGCACACTTCACCTTAATAATTTAGTCTAAACCAATAGCGCGCGCCCGCGCTTTCATTTCTTACGATACGAATTAAGTTATTATTTAATACATTTTTTAAATAAAAGCAAATAATAATATGGTAATGCAGTTCGTTCTTTTTAAGTATCGTGTGAACTATAAACTTTAGAATATTAATTCCACAAACAATTTTTTTTGTGGCTGTTCGAACTTGGTCGGTTTAGCAGTGTTACGCTTCTTTTTAGATTTTAATGCATGTTGTTTGGCTCAATCTAAAATAAAATCTATTTAAAAAATTCACATACAATTGAATTTTTTATTGTACTCCCATTTTATTTTTTTCTCGCGTGTTCAAATTAATCAAATCTCAAACTGAACTAATCACATGAAATTCGGCCATGTCATGAACATATGTCTTAAATATAGGTTCCTAGTATCATTTATTATTATTGGTTTTAGTGCCTAGTGCTACTTTGCCATTTTTTGATCTTTGAACTCTTTACCAAAGTTTGGTATGCAATATAGCCTAATACATTACAACTATATCTACACGCACGAAGTTCCCATCTGTGCATTTTACGGACGGTAGTTAACAGATAACCACATATTTGTACTACTTTAGGACGCGTGTTGATGAGCCGACAACTCGGCTTTATTTGGAATAAGTGGTTAAATCAAATAGTAGAATATTGTAAATAGAAGGAGAAGAAATACTTTCGGCACTTCAGTTTGACAGTATTTTATGTCTGTTCAGAACAATTCAAAGACTGTCGAAAGATGTTTTAAATAAATCTCTTGACAGCATAAATATACTCCAAGGTTTTAATCAAGAACAATAAATGGATCCAATAGTAAATAAGGATTTTCCCCAAGCAATTGGCAGCTTTCAACTCCTGCGAACGTAACCACCTGCGCACCGCAGATTGACTTGACTCTCTCATATAAATGTGTACACAATATAAACATGAATTGTAGTCGGCATGAAGTAGTCGATATGCCAACTATTTATAGACAATTTTATATGAGACAGAAGACAGAGAGACTATGAGACACACATTTTAAATGCTTTTATTTGACAGAAATTTGTTCGCAGGGTAGCTATTAGTTGAATGCGTTGATCTACATACCATTTGAAGAATTCGCCTTGGGTTGCTGAACAACCCAAGGCGAATTATTCAAATGGTATGTAGTATGTTGATGTTGCAAATTTATAAAGTTAAAGAACTATTTTCTTAAACCATTATAACTGTATACTTACCCATGACTATGCATATTAAATGGATAAAGTCTTAAAGTTCACCCAGACAATTGATCCAGGGTTTTAAGAACATGTATGATACCAAAATTATCAAGTTAGTACCTTTATCGATAACAACTTTGTCTATATTAATTGTTAACCGTTTGTTAACCAAACGCTATGGTCGCATGTGATGTTACTTCGATCCATCATCCTTTCATTTTCATCAGATGATTACACGATTACATGCATGCAATTTTGTACGTTTGGCACACGGTGCTGGCTGAGAAAGTGATTAGACGCCGGTTCCTCAACCGACAGATAGCAATACTGCCGTTGGGGCACCATAGCAATAAACTGAAAATGATATATTTTTATAGATAGGTTTTAACACAAAACTGTTTAAACAAAATATAATTATTTTGCACTGACTTCATTAGTCTTAATTGGGCGAATTTTGTTCAGCTCAGTGATAGTTCTTCATCACAGAGTCCGATTTAAAAGGCCTTAATATATTGTATGAGTCATTTACGGAGTCTATCATTCCTTTAAACATTTCCTTTGCATCCGTGAAACTTGTAACTGTACACGTTTTGGCGTTATAACAAATGCAGTTTTGCGCAATCCCGCAGTAACTCTGAAAACTTTTGTAGTTTTCCTCGTCCTATTTTTGCAGTTGCAGACAAAGATTCCACTGTAACTCGATTCGTTACAGGTGACTGCAAGTCGCATAGGTTTATACACCTTTACGTCACATATGCTCTATTTATTCTACATTCGGGACAAGGTAATATGACGCAACAACTCAGCTTCATTCATGACCAATTACTTATATGTACAGTATGCTACAGCAGTAGTCCATATACTATTGGTATCTTGAAATCACAGATGTTTGCAGTTGTTTGAATAACTTAACAATTTTTTACACAAAGCCTAAAAAGCTAAAAATTGCCCATGGACGCTGAATAGCTGAAAGGTTTTGAGGCTTTTACTATGAGGGAGGTCTTCTTGTCAAAATGCCTCCACGTTCGGTTAGTCATTTATGTCTTCCTAGCGTCCACATTCTAATTTACCTATTATACGCACCTAGTTTATGTTTGAAAACTTGGATGATTAAAACCAGCATTCATCCAAGTTTAAAACAAACTAGGTGAGTATAATAGGTAAATTAGAATGTGGAAGATTGGAACAATTTAAGATTCCAACATAATTATTTATATTAAATTAAAAAACTAGCTTATCTTGTCTAATTTTAAATTTGACAAGATGCGACAATATTTATTGATTAAACTTGCTAATGGCTCTTTACGTTATCTGAGATGGTACAAGCGACTAATGTTACTTTTAAAAAAGCATATTAGTATTCTTTACGGTTGCTCTTAATTCATGACTTATCATGATTGAAATACTGTTATCATTGAATACTAATTGATTGTAGCCAATGATGTAACCAATGATAACTAAACATATACACATTTGGATGTATTTTGTATGTCTGATGCAGCCTTTAACACTAATCACATCACAGTGGTGTGGAAACACCAGAAAATAATTACACGTAGGTGGAGTATAATCCGTAACACCTACAATTTTATTTTTGGCTAAACCAGTGGTTCTTAACCGATGGTCCGCGGACCATTGGTGGTCCCTGGAAGCATCCAAAGTGGTTCGCGGAACCATCGTAAACCCGGCCGCACATATATTACCTCCAAACCAATAAACCAACTGGGTGGTCCATGGCAAAACAGAAATTTTGTCAAAAGGTCCCTCATGACTAAAAGGTTAAGAACCACTGGCCTAAACCTTACGAAACTAAATAGCTAATGTCCAAGCCCTGAGCACAAAATAACATTTATGACCACTATAGAATAAAGATTTGCTGTTAGTTTCTGCTGTTGAGGGTCACCAAAGCTCCACCACAGTTTTTAGTAAAGGCTCACTACTGGTGTTGCAAGTGATTATAGGTACCGAGAAATCCTTACCATCAGATCGGCTGATTGCTTGATTGCATACTTAATGGTATAAAAACATTATTATGTATGTGTACGTTTGAATCTAGAAAATGACATAATACTGCTAATGCGTTCGATTTCATGAGTGCGGCCACAGTGATAGCGAGTTGTAGGCCTCAATTATCTTTGAAATTAGATTGCACTACACGTAATTTCAATAAACATGAGAAAAAATAAAGCGGGCAGAAGTGTCATTCTTTCAGAATCCTATAATGGTACAACAATTTTTAGGTAGGTATTTAAATTAAGAGAAATTTAATTTGAAATTTCTATTGAAGAGTTACTATCCTATTGGGACCATATTACTTTCATTAGACGATACAACTGGACACGAACCGTTTTAACTGAGAATAGAACGAAGGTCAATGAGTTTAGACAATGTTTAATAGCGAAATTACACTAGCAAAAATAAACAAACCCATCTAATAGTGGTCATTTAGTTACAAATGAAACGTAATCACGAAGATAAAAAGGAGACTGTAATTTTTCAATTCAGATTGACCCCTAAAGCATATTACTTTAACGTCTCGGGAGGACTACATTTGGATGTTTTATAACATAAAGTTACGAAAAAGAACGACGGTATTTGATATCCACAATGTGGATTAGATTTACTTAAGCCTTTTTACAACACAATTTATTCAGTAATTTCAATTAAGTTAACAAAAAAGAAAAAGTGACAACCATAAAAATGCGTAAAATTGTTTTAGGAGGGAGAAGATTGAAACATTGAATAACATTGTTAAAGATGCAACCTCCCATATCTGTCTGCCTGTCTCTTGTTTATTTGAACACATTGATCTCAATCTAATTCTTATGTATGTATTTCTTATTGTGTCAGATAGCCTCTTCGTCGTCGAACGTTGTGTTGTACAACGTTCGACGACAAAGATCACGCATCTATAGAAGTGAAGTGGCTAGGTTAAACATGACCACAAATTAAACTCGCTTTAAAAATCTATAATAATATGTTTTGTTTTCAGAATGTCGTCAAAACAATTAAGACACGAAAGTCAATGCATTTCAAAACACAAGAGAATTAAAATTTCTATATGTCAGAAAAATAAATTAAAGTATATAACGTAAATAAAATAGTGGTTGTTTGTGTAGACAGATATCCAATTCAGGTAATTAAATGCTTACCACGAAAAAGATTATTTAGCGTAAATCCCGTGTGCCCGCTTATCATGGGGCCATACGAAAATATACCTACTGACCACTACGATCCGTGATTCATTGTTTTCTTGCTACTCGATTCTCTTTAAACTCACATATAATCGTGTGTTAATTAGGACTGTTTTGCACTGACCGTATGTGCACATAAATGTTGTGACGCGCACAATTCTTATGAAATTAGTAACGCATAATCCTTTTACGTGACGCCATGTGTATCAGGGTCATGAAATACACAATTATTCTAATATTTAGGTACAAAGTCCTCTTAGTCACTGACCTGTTTGTACACCTTCATTCCTACATTCATTTAGCAAGATTTTTCTTATAAATATTGATTCCATGTCCAGTGTACATCTATCGCTTATTGTACATTTATTTCTTTTCATTTTAAGAAATATGTGGAGTACCTATATAAATATTATATGTGAGGTACTTACATTACAATTACATCGTTCTGAGCATTTTTGTTTGGTTGGCCCTAAATGATTGAAATTCACCAATACATATAACTACTGAAATCGGCATAGCGTGCGTTCTCCTTTAAAACTCTAAGAAATCTTCAAAGATTTGTCTCTTAACCGTCAATCGACATTAGACCAACTACGATTTTCGTATTTCAAGAAAGTTTGGGTTAAGTTAGTTTTGTCACGTCATTTTTAATTATATTTGTTATCACCAATTGTTATTTGACACTATGGCACTATTAGGTATGTATTCTGTATTAGCACACATTTTACAATTTGTTAAGGTTCATCCCTCACCTGCGGGCAGAATCCATTGATTAAAATTTTATTTATATTTCATATTTATTCATGTGATTTATAAAATTATTCTTTATATAATACAGATACCTAAATAATAAAGTTGAAGATTTGGTTTGTTCTAATGTATTAATTTTAGGTTTTATGTTACATATGGTGAGGTATTTTTATAATACTTCCTATATTTACAAAATATATTTGCTCAACCAATTATAGTTGATTGCGGCAGATTCTTACTTGTAATTGTGAAGATTTTTTTCGAACATTAGTATAACGGATCAAGAAACAAGACGAACATTAGACAATAAGATTATCAATACAATGTAAGTTGCCCTCCGTGAAACGATTAATGCCTAGAATGTTTAAATACTGGTATATTAGTGAACTTGTACCATATACATCCATGTCATGTCTGTCTACGGTTCGTAAATAAAGAATCAATTTACATGACTTCCTTTTTATCTTTGCTTGCTTACATAACTTCCTTTTTTCTTTGCTTGCTTTTATAATCTATGTAATTAAAATGAGTAGCAAGATCAGTTTTTACGAAATGAAAGAATCTACAACTGAGAGATATCGAATGCTTCCAAAAACTCGAAAACTTGCAAGGGAATCAAGAGTTTTAGCAAAAAATACTGGTTATTAGCTAAGGAAGAAGAAGAGTAAAAGGCACTAAGAGAATGCTATGGATTGGACTAAATTGACATGATATACATATAATTACATTAAAATATACAGTACATAGTCACCAGTATGCAAACATTTGTGTAATTATTTAGGTACAAGGAAAATAGTTTTAAAACGCACTAAATCACAAACATAATACGGGTAGTTCTATCATAATTTAAAGTAATTGAGGACATTGATAAATACATTATTACGTCAAAGAAATACTTACAAATCTCAGATGCACTACTGAACAACATCAACTTAAAATCCAAAAAGTATTAACACGAAATCACAAGTAAAATGTTCTGGAATAAATCCATGCACGAATTAAACACTCGGACACTGTACTAAACGACAATGTAGTCTCATCGGTGGCGAAACATAAACTGAACACCAAGCAGGAATGAGGTAAACACCATTATATAAATTTAATTGAAGATAATTGCGCGAAAACCACAGCTGAGTGACGTAGAGGTTGCCATTATCAGACATTAGACGACGTTTTTCCTAGAAGAAACTAGTGGGCACGGCTCTACTAGCCGTTCATCTTAATTACGATAATGTAAAGTAATATCGGCGAGGGACCAGCTTAATCTAAGGAACAGGTGGCAACTACATTATTTCGGGAGCAGTTCACTTGAGCAAATCCACATTTCTGTTTAAGAGGAACAATTACCTGTTAGTTGCTTTGGATGTCCTGAATTTGTACTAATGATAAGCAGAGTATCAATAGAAGAAGTCTCTAGAAACGTAAACAATACGAACGCAAGCAAACAAGCTTGAGAAAAAATACAATTAAATGTGCTCAATTAAGTCAGGCTTACGAGATTTACATCTTAATCGGCTAAATTGAAGAGTTAGTAATATATAGAAGATCTTAGCGTGCCAATCGTATTTTTAATTTATTCTTAGTATAAGAAGTACAATAAATAAGAATAATAAGTACAATCCTACACGCAATGTTGTCAATTGTGGTTGATAATCTAGTACAGTGAGTAAGCCACCTACTTCCTGCCCTGTATGGGGAATTACACTTCCTAGATATTATCTTGTACTAGAAACGTATGTAGTTTTCAGAATATTATTTTGATGATGATGATTGATTAATAATGATTTTAGGTCACTCGCTAAATGCCTTCAAGCTAGGGAGGCATCTCTATTGTAGTTGTTATTAAAAAAAAGCGGTCCATTGCGAATCCGACTCGCGCATGAAGGGTTCCACACTACCGTACAAGATTTAATACTATACAATACAAACTCTGGAAGCATTTCTACTTGTTGCCATTATTAAGGTCGAGCAAAAAAAAATAAAAATAAAAATTTTCGAGTAGGGGATCCATCTAATTTTTCATTTCTTTTTATTTTTCTTATTTATTGTTACAGCAGCAACAGAAATACACTTTCTGTAAAAATTTCAACTGTCTACCTATTACGGATCATGAGATACAGCCCGCTGACAGACCGACGGCCGGACGGACACCGGAGGCTTAGTAATAGGGTCCCGTTGGTTACCCTTTGGGTACAGAACCCTAAAAAGAAAAAACTAGAAGTGACATTTTTACAAATTTATCTGTGCGTGCGTTGACGTATGTGTTTAGCATTAATATTATAAAATATACCTCGAGTGAGTTCTCATTACAATCTCTGAGTAGTTCACACAATTACTACTTATTTGTAAACGAATGCTGACAAAAAAGCTATGAAACAATGTGTAAGTAGCATCAATAGTCAGGAACCGGTGTCAGTTGAACAAACAATATTGAAATTACAGCACGCATTGGAATCAGCTATAGCAGCAACATGATGTGACTTAAATGATATAATGTCTGTTGATATGATATGTACAAGGTTTGTTGACATATAGGCTCGTGTAACATAATGTTTTTTTCACGTAATTCTTTTTAACAAAACTACATTGTCATTTAATTTAATAATTCCTTCAATCTACTTCTAATTATATTCGCTACATGATTAAAAACAGTTTAACTTTTTCTATGATACGCTGAATGACATGTGTATTCGTGGGTCTCTGCAGTTGATCTGAAGTACAGGAGTAACAACTCACACAGTGGGATTGTAGGTCATAATTAATTATTTTTTTTACATAATTTTTTGGTGACAATATCAAATAATACCAGTAAATACTTACATTACTAATATATATTTTATGGTTATTAGTCATGTAAGTATTTACTGGTATATATTTTATGGTATGACACAGGTGCTTACCGGACACGGCTGCTTTGGTAAGTACCTGTGTCAGATAGACCGGGAGCCAACGTCTGTGTGCCACCATTGTATGGGCTGTCGCGAGGACACCGCACTCCATACACTGGAGGAGTGCCCTGCGTGGGCGCGGCAACGTGCTGACCTCGCGATGGCCTTAAGTGTGGGCCTCTCACTGGAAACCATGGTGATGGCTATGGTCCAGCACGAGAGCGCATGGGATTCCGCCGCCTCGTTTTGCGAGGAAGTGATGAGTGCCAAGGAGGCGGCGGAAAGGGAACGGGAGAGAACTAGTACTCTCCCGTCCCGAAGAAGACGCACCAGGCGCCGGAGAGAGTGAGACGATCTCCGGCCTCCATGAGCGCTTGCCTGGGGGTGACGGGATGGGTTACCCATCGCCCTAGCAGAAGCAGGCCCGAGACGGAGGCGCAACGTGTTCCACGCGCACCTCTCTAAATCGGAGGGGGCAAGGCCCCCTCACCAAATTGTGGGGTCCGCCTGCTGTCGAGTAGGCGGCCAAGCCTGCCGGGGCTCACAGGGACTTCCTTCCTAGGGTACACCTGAGTCCCCGGCATTAGGACCCCGTGACGGAACACCGTGTGGTTTTAGTCGGTTCGATTTCGACATACCACTTCACCGCCAGCCCCGGTGAGGTGATGACCCGTGGGGGTTTCCACACGATAAAAAAAATATATAGTTATATATACATTTTATGGTAGTTAAATATCCCACATACGCAATAGTACAAAATAGTGTGTAGAATAATTCAAGAGTACGAACCACAGAAATCTATTACCTTATTTAGATTTCTGTAGTACGAACTGCCAATAATTCCAATCAAATTCGATTATAATCATAGTACCAAGCTGTCTCGAACAATTGAACCGGTATTGATTCATGGTATATTCGAGATCGATAAAAAATATAAAATATATTTGTTACAGTCAAAAGTAATTTGACTTTTTTTTCAGTTAAGTGATTTTGACAGATTAAAAGTTTTGACTGAGACATATCATAATATCTGATGCATATTTACAGGCTGTCCGTGAAATTTATATCTGACTTTAATAGAATCAATTACAAAAAAAATTTATGATACGTTTGGAGATTAATGAAGAACAATTGAACGCTGTTAATGTCTAATCACACATGGAGCCCAGAAACTTGACGAAGCTGAAGACAGAATCGTTCTGTACTACAGCAGGCAGGCAACTACCGCGTTTATCCTTTACTTAGCGTGTAGCACGTAGGTACACGCTGGCTTGTTTACAATGCTTGACTAAGTAAGTTAATAATACTTATCAATCAATCATAATTGCCCACGGTGTATGGAGATGTAATATTACGCAACAAGTAACTTCAAGGTAGTTGCGCACACATTGGGGACTGGTGAACGTTCTCGAAGGAGGAAATTATGCATATTAAGGTTAATAACCGAGAAACACCTAATTAATTCCGGTTTAATCTTATAGAAAATATATTGCATAATTGGGAACGAAGCGCTGTTTGAAAGAATACTTTTGCTAGGGCATAGTTGAGAAAAGGGTAAGGTTGGTGTTCCTAACATCCAAATCTAGTAATTAGAATGTACTCAAACTATTTAATCGTGTAAAAAGATACTTATGAAAGTCAGAATTTATAGCCCAGGTACAATAAAAGAGCCGGGCAATAACAACTCTAGGACACTCTTATTAATTGCCAAGTTAATGATTTACTTTTACAAAAGGTGGCAAGCAAACCAAAAAGTATTTAGTTATTGTACACCTTATACATAGAACTGCAAATGATTTTAATACTAACGTTAGTGTTAGGTACAATGGGCGGTCTTATCGCTAAGAGCGATCTCTACCAGACAACCTTAGTATGTGACTGGAGTAAGTGGTAGCTGTCGGTGTACTACATTTAAATATACACATAAACATAACTAAACATATACAAGCATACAGAACAAACGTATATCCAGATTTATACATATACGTTACTATGTTTACCGAGTGTACCTACACATAAAAAGTCATAATTTTTTAAAGGGATACAACCACCACTATACGGTGTATTGAGAGCATCAACTTACATAATGAGAGAAAGGTAATAAATAGTGTAGGTGTAATAAATAGTGATTAAATTGTGGATATTTAATATTCACAAAGAAAGACTGTTTCATTAACCAGCGATTACGATTAGGTACATAATCGCTTATTAACCTTATTAATCATTATTTACTAATACAACTCCAAACTAAATTGCTATCTGTGTTCCAAACATGCAAATCTTGTTATACCAATCGGATGTGAACAAACATCAACTTTTATTTTATTTTTAATATTAATATTTGATTTCTTTATAATTATCGAAACAATACAGAATGCCTCAAAACACTTTTCTAAAATACAAAATCTCAATATTTTATCAAGTACAATTTACAAAGCATTTTACATATGTTTATTTGTTATACATATAATTTGATAGACAGACAATAACGTACAGTTAATGGTTGAACTCATTAATTGGTCCATAGTCCAATACAGATGGACATATTGGAAGCGATTAATTAGTTCATGCTTTATCATACACTGCTTTTACGCTACTGTGCCCACTACTTAATGTCGTTGCCTTAAATATTCACATACAAAAACCTACTTCTTAGTCAAGGAGATTTATTGGGGGTCGAGGGGTCGAGAGTGGACTAAACCGAGAAAAACACGATGCACATGCAATAAAAAATAAATATTAGAATGCTTGAAAGAACGATATTTTTTGATCTGAAAACAAATTCTATGATATCAGTAACCATGAACGCAACAAAAGAATCTGATCATTGATTGGTAACGTATTAAAGTGGCGTCCAAACAATGTGATAAAAGAACAACGTTAAATACTTATGATTGTGATAGCCTATTAAGGAAAAAATGTATGACGCCTTATTGGTTCTATAATAATATGATACCTGTTGATGAACAAATAACCAGAAGAACATCTTTAAAAGTGCGTCAAAAAACTGTGCGCCATGGGTAAATTAACATGTTAGTATATACGTCAAACAAATAATTTGATATTTGAATAATTTTGTCAAAAAATATATTTTTAGTTCCTCTTCAAGTGTCGAAGGTATTCAGTCATGTCCTTTCAGTGATTTAAGTAAGTGTTCCTTTTTCAAATACATTCTCTATAATAAGTGTAAACTATCTACTTATTTCTTTTTTCTTCTGTCTATTCCAATGGTTTTAAATCCAATAGAAGCTATATAAGGCATTCTAGGGATCAGTTGATTCCTTGTGTCTCTAGTCCGATCATACTTAGTATACTATCGTGAAGTATACTAAGTTTAGAGTAGATAGAGGCTTAGAATAGATTATTTCAAGTTACATAACATTCATAATAAATTCATGAACTTAGTCTACTCTAACAACAACAATTGCAAACACTTATGTTCTATACCATCTACTTACAAAAGCCATTATAATTTGTAATTAGTTTCATGAAGTATCCATTACCTGAAACAAAAAATATATTTATGAGGAAAAATTACATTATACACTGCTTTTTTTACAACACAGATAGAATTAGGATTAAGAGTAATTAATGCAATTTTCGCGAATCACATTTAGAGCCCATTCAACTTAGCTATTAAACGTTACTTATAAGGACGAGTACGTACGTTTGGGCTCAGTTATCAAATTATAACCCAGTTAAGGTTATAATTTGATAAGCAAGAGTACCGGCTGCTCGTCAGGGTGCTAATTCGAATTCAAATTTCGAATAGGCAGCGTTAACGATGAGAAAACATTATAATTTTGCTCAGATCTACTTTGGTTTTAAGCATTTTAATTTTCTCCTAAATGTTTTTGTTTTCTCAATCTTTTAAATGTTTTGTTTTATATAGTTAACCAGTATTCCTTGAACTGTGATTGTAGAGACTTTCTATAGCATGACAGGTCAACATAATATATACTGGACCTCTGCAAATTTTTGAAGCTGTTTTCACATAGTTCTTTAATTTATAACATGTTGATATTAAAAATTCTAGCTTTCTTTATGTAAACCTTAAGTATTCCAAATTTCACATGCCTCCGTGCACGAAATTTGTCTAAAAAGAGGTAGAATTATCTTCACGTTTTAATATATAGATCTTTATTCTTCAGTTACGATAGGCATATTTAACTATCTGTTAATAGTGAGCCTTCTGTTCAGTAGGAGTCATTCGTTCAGAAGAGTTAGGTACGAGTTGCTTGAACCCTCGGGGAGATCGTAAATCAACCTCACAAGATAACTACACGAAAAGTAAACTGTAAACATTCCGGGATCCAACGAAATTCTACCATTTCGCCTCCCTGAAGAATGATTTCGATAACTTTGGAATACAATGTTATCTTAAATCTTTTGTTATATAAGTATGGGATCAAGTATTTCAGGTCAGATTTCCCTTGGCCTACGCAGAAGATGGCCTTCGAAGGAGGCGGCATAATTAATGACAACCAGTTACGCCACGTGCAGTGATGCAATTAATGCAACGCAGATGTACGTAATGTAAACATTATAGGGCTGGTTGCCAACATTTCAGATCAAAAGTTAAAAGGTATTCAGAAGTATTTTCGCAGTTCTGAATTCCTTAAAATGGGTTAATGGTTGACTGGACTTTTGGTCTAGTGGTTAGTGACCCTGACTACTGAACCCAGAGGTCGACTCAGGACAAATAGCTGTGTGCATGATCATTTGTTCTGTGTCTGGGTATAATTTATCTATAATATGTATTTAGATATATAGATTAATAATATGTAAGTATTTAGAAATATATAAGTATGTTTATTAGCAGTCTAATTACCATAGTACAGGCTCTGCTAGTTTTGGATCAGACGGCCGTGTGTAAGATGTGTAAAGTTATTATTATTATAATTAGGATAAGGAAATAACTCTTTTGTCGTTTAATTAATTACTGAGCCCGTGAAGATATTGAGGTACATAATACTTGAATGCAAAAACATAGCGCAACAAAACTGTTGTAATCATTAAATGCGACGTATGGAGAAATATTTGCAAAAAAAAGTAATATATCAAGTTCATAGCAGTTTCATAAAAAAATAAATATACATAAAAGATATATTTTCAATGCCACAGAATATATACTAGTGCCCAAGCGTACATTTCTTGAGCCTATTTTGCATTACGAAATAAGTGGCGATACTTGTCATGTTTCATAATGTAAATTCGACTTTATTGATTATTATTGTCCAGGTTTCCACTGTTTCAGACAAGCAAATACCTATAGTATAAGGTATAAATAATATTGTGACACAAAAATCTGATCCATATTGTCCTTTTCTTCCACTGATGCAATTATTGGATTTAAACTTTTAAATCTAGAAATCTATATAGGTACATATGTTCAATATGTTATGTATATATGTATGTTTATGTAAATGTGAGTGAATGCTTACACTTATTTCCCTGTATTATCTAATTATATAGGTATGATGTTTCTAGTTTTTAAGTTTGAAGTTTTGACTCCTCTAAACTGAAATGCTCTTTATTTCTTCTCATTTCAACACCAAAACTATCTACCCATTAATTTCTATTATATTTTGTTATTTGTGTCCATAGTAAGGTTGCCTGGCAGAACATGCATTTAGCGATAAAGCCGCTTTTGTAATATCAATTTTTAACAGACGAAAAAAAAGGAGGGTCTCAATTCGACCGTATATATATATTTTTTTTTTAGGTTTGATATATATTTTGAGTCGGCGCCAAATAATAAAATGATTAATTACCTACGTATAGCCATGTCCATTTCTACGTAGGTACATATAAAATTCAGATAATTAATCAGTTTGTTGTTTGGCGCCGACTCAAAATAAGTTTATATAAAATTTGATAGTTTATGTAAATAAGCTCAAGACTTAAGAGGTTTATTTATTTATTGCTTTTTAGTTATTTCGTCGGTTTAATTTTTTGTTAAAAAGATTTTTATGTACACTTACTTTCAGCAATATTTTAATGGAGTACAATCAAGATGCTAGTCTATTCCATCATCCAAAAGTTTTTTTGGTAGAAAATATCTATGGTACCAAGTCCAATACGTGCAATGAATTGGCAGAAACTGTGAATTAGTATTATTAAGAAGATCCCTAACTTGTTTTCCCCCAACGTTCAAAGTATTCTAGTCGCTAGCCAGTTGTAATTAAAGAAAAAGTATCTGCCTATGCTCAGGTATGCGCACAAAACTCGTAAACACTTTTAATCGTATTTGTGACGATTTGCAATGGCTTAGGTTTGAAATAATACTCTGGTATTGTTTGAGATTTTGAACTATTTACTTATAAAGCGACTTAGCTAAATATTAAAATTTATGTTGACTTCTTGCGAACAGTTGGTGCCACAATACCCCAATATTGTTATACTTAAATTTTGACAACCCTATTTCGCAGTAGTTACTAATACTCACATACGATAATTGTTTGAATTTTGCTCGAGTACATATATTATTGAGATATTTGCGGTTCCTGTTAAGACTAGATTTGAAAATACGCAATGTTTTTGTGACAAAGTAGGTACGTTCTATTTCATTTCATGTTAAGATGATTACGTACGACGTAAATTCATCTAGTCACGGCTGACTTCGTAAAGAACTCGTTTGTTTGATTGCAATCACGCTGCTCACAGATAAGGTTCTTTACTAGTGAATTATCATCATGTATGTTTTATTTCAGAATGTCCAAATACAGATTTAACACATATCTAGAAATTAAATGGATTAAAAACTCTTGACTACTGTTCTAAATTCAAGCAAGATTTTTATTAAATTAATGTTTCTCCGATAGAAAGACGAGCAGCAGGGATTACCCTGGTGCTCGTCTCCTCGACTTCAATCATTAGATTAAAGTTGATTGAAGTAATCAGCGTGAGAACTTTCCTTGCGCGATAAAGGATAAATTGAAATTCGAAGCGGTTTTAATTCCATTAAAATAGTTGAGTTTCTCTATGTAGAAGGGGAAGTAACCACAATTAAATTTTTACCAATATTTCCACATCTAAGAAACTCTGTTTAAACACATTGATTTCAGAAAAAAAATGACATCCACCTTAACGTTAAGTAGGGTCGCCAGGACTTCTCCAGTTGGCGAGTGAGATCAAGAGAGTTGCTTCGCACCAGTATTCTCTTAAAATTACGAGCCATGTGCTTAATGAAGCAGTAAGCATACGTTTATGGTTAATTGGTGTGTATTATAACATCAATTCGCCATGAATTCAAGAAAGTGTAAGTGGGTTTATACCAACAAAACGACATATAAATCTAAACGCTAAGGTGGAAATATAAGTGGATATTGAATACGCCTCTGCATACCCCTTCGAGGTTACAGGCAGATGTATGATGTTAGCATTCTGTATGATTAAGATTGAGAGATTATGTATGATATTAGAGTGCTAGTGCAGCAAAATAAAATTGAAAACGTTTACACTACAAGCTACGAAAATAAAATGCTAAAACTGGAAAGTAATCAATAGACTGTCAGAACGTGCCCCATCAATCTGTCTACGTGTAACCTTTGCTCCATATATCAAATATCAACTTAGTTTTTTATCAAATTAATTGGCAATATAATATTGTTGTTGCTGTTGATGTTGTCATTGATAATATTCGTAATCGAATGAAATGAGACGACAAGTTTTTTTTTTTTTTTAGTTTTTTTTATAAGAAGACAACTCCCGCATTAGAAATTACTCCTGTGTCGCGGGGGACTTTACAAACATAGAAACAACGGACACAAAGAACACCCAGACTCAGGTGGGAATCGAACCCACGACCTATAAACCTAGCGGTCAGGGTCACTAACCACTAGACCAACAGGCCAGTCAAGGTTAAGGAGGTTAAGGATTTTGGGAAAAGAAGTTTTTACGAACTTTTATTTTAAGTAATAAAAATACTAACGTGTATATATCACCTTTCTCGTAGCATATTTTACGAATACGATTGGTGTTCTCAAATAAGTATTTGATTTTTTTTTCTTTATATAGGTATACCAGGCATGCCTTTTAAATTCTGTCGTTTACATATTTACCCCCAATTTTGAATTTGGAACTGTTCAATATTCGAATTTGTTTCAATTCGGAATCTTAACACAATTGACAGTTTTAGGATTAATGCTTTTGTTTAGTCACAGCATTTTTTCGAATCTGTAAGGTCGCGTACGAAAATGCATCTTTCTAAGGAAAATGTGCGTGCAATAATTTTTTACAACTTTCGGAGAGGCCTAACACGGCGTCAGTGTTTCGAGGAGCTAACATCTGTGTTCCATGATGAAACCCTGTCTGCGGACTGTCCAACGCTGGTATTTAGAATTCCAGCGAGGACATACCAGTTTGGTGACGAAGGACGTGAAGGACGTCCAAAATCTGCCTTTACTGATGATAACACCATTGCTGTGAGACAATTAATTCTCGAAGGTCGTCATGTGACATATCGAGAGATAGAGGCGTTATTGAGCATCTCGAGGACAACCATGCAAAAGATCTTGCACGAGGCACTTGGTGTAAGAAAGCTTGTAAGCCGTTGGATTCCGACATTTGGTTTAAGACGATCAAAAGGCGGCCCGCGTCAGATGGTGTTAGAAAACTCTTCAAAGGTTTAACCGAGGAGAGTCAAATCACGTCTACGACATAATCACTAATCATCAGCTTACGATCCTGATTCTAAACAACAGTCTACAATCTGGGTATTCCAAGACGAGCCAAAGCCGACTAAAGTTATTCGCTCTCGAAGCACTTCAAAGAAGATGGTGGTCACGTTCGTTGCAGAAAACGGTAATGTTGCGACGATTGCACTTGAAGATCGTAGAACAGTTAATGGAGAATGGTATACCACAGTTTGTTTACCACAAGTCATCGCCGAACTTCGGAAACCTAACCCAAGGCCACGCATCATCCTACACCATCACAATGCAAGCTCACACAGCTCGTCAAACGATTCTATATTTGAAGCAGGAAAACGTAGAAATTCTTAACCATCCTCCGTACAGTCCTGACCTAAGCCCTACCGATTTCTTTACATTTCCTAAAATTAAGATAAATCTTCGGGGTCAAAGGTTTCAGTCCGGTGAAGAAGCAGTCGTCGATTTCAAGTTAGCCATATTGAACACACCTACTTTGGAGTGGAAAAAATGTTTTAATAACTGGTTCGAGCGAATGTAAAAGTGTATTAAACTACGTGGAGAATACTTTGAAAAACAATAAAAAGTACCATACATAAGGTTCATGTTGTGTTTTTTTTCTCAAACGACAAAACTTAAAAGGCATGCCTCGTAACTGCCCGTTGCCCGCGAAGCCCGCGTAGTTCGCGTGGACATTTCGATCGGGAACCATACATTTTACCGTACAAATTTCAGCTCCGTTCAGTTGCCGTTCAGGCGTGATTGAGTTAACAAACATCCATCTAGCTAAAGTTTTGCAGTTATAATAGTAGTAGATCTATAGATATCGAAAGTTGTCTTATTGTTTGGTTCGAAGCAGTGTTGCGTTGTCTACCAAGGGTTTCAGACAACAGTAGTCAGTCAGGGTCGAAATCCGACATAGTCAGTTAGACCACACTTTATAGTCTGTACTTTGACACTCAAACTTGTCAAGAATAAAACGAAGTGATAAATATTATTTCAATTGTCATGTTACAATATTATTTAAAGATGCCCTCAAACTTTACAGCTATTTTAAATTAGAGTGAGGGATCATACATTTTTATGTACCTAAACAGTTTCTTATCAGTTATGATGTTATAAGTATATTAATCCTAATAGGAAGTGAATGTTTAAATACGTATAAACACACATGTATATATAATTATGTAATATTTACTTATACTAATATAAGTACTTCTATCTGCATGTAGTAGTAACAAGTATTTATCTATAACCTCTCGCAAGTATAGTATAGATAATAATTAACAACGCGATAACAGAGAACACACTTGTTAGTTTCATTAAAGCACACCCCACTCTGCCCTGTTTGTCTCCACTGATTTACCTCAAATACACTGACAAAAATCACAAGAATCGTCATCATATATATCCACCATAAGAATCCTAGAACCCAATTCAGACCCTTTCACCTGCTTTAGATTCAAGATTGAACCCAGTAGGTGGACCTGCAACTGTAGGAGGGTTCTAAATCTTATTTCTTTTATGTATTTTTTGTGTTAGATAGATATCTAAATCCACTAATACACAAAAACATTAATCCAAATTGGTCTAGCTTGGCTATAGAGCACAATATTGATTAATTTCATCATCAGAGTTTCCAAGGAAATAAATCTGAAAGAATTTGTGATCATCATTCATCACCGACAGCAACAATGCATCCATTAAAAAATCATCAAAATCACTTCGGCCGTTTAGACGTATGAAAATGTTTAGTGTGTTTGAATAGGTCCTATTTAAATAATCTTTTCAACACACCACTTTGCAGTTCACGACTTTGCAAGTCACTTCGCAAAATTTCACTCCCAACCTTTCAGACCTTTAAGCTAACCACTTTTTTTGTTATGAAAATAAGTGAGCAATCCAAATATCACATTCTTTCGAGCGCAATATTTGCTGTCTAATATTGATATGGTCACTATAAAACGCTGTTAGTTAACAAATTCCGTAGCATGCAGGGGTATTGCGCTGCGAGCCTTGCAATACCTGCATGTTATGTTTTTGATGGGATATTACTTTACAAACTGTCATGACTGGCGCTTTTATGCTTATAGTACATAACTCTTATACCAGGTACATGTACCTATGCATCAGGTCGTATGAAAGCCCTACGATGAATGTAGTTACTACATATACGCAGCCGGGTAGAATGGCAAATAGCGAATTAATTATGCATGTATTTCCTTATAAATCCAGATAGCCTTGCCACTTGTTTACAAATATGGTCACATTGCATAATATCATTCTAGTAAAATGAATTAGGAATTTAATAAATTACAGGACCATATTTTTAATTAATAATAATTAAATAAATAAATAAAGCCTTTATTCACTTTTACACTAGGTTCAAATAGTACTTAACTAGCAACCCGCCCCGGCTTCGCACGGGCAGCAGAGACATCTTCAACAATCATCAACATATTTCCATAAATTTACACAAAATCTTAAGAAATTATACACCTAAACCTTCCTCATAAATCACTCTGTCTATTAGTGAAAATCGCATGAAAATCCGTCCAGTAGTTTTCCAGTTTATCGCGAACAGACAGACAGACGCAGTGAGGGACTTTATTTTATAATATGTAGTGATATTGATGTAACAAACTGTAACTCTCTGTACCTCGAGAGTCACAAGTGCGTTGCCGCCCTTTAAGGTGGGAGTAGGAGAAGAGGGGGAGGGGGGAAGAGTAAGTAGAGGGCAGAGGGGAAGGACGGGAATAGGGGAGAGGGAAGGGACGGGAATATGGGAGAGGGAAGGGTTAGGGCTTCCGGCAACCTCACTCACGCGGCGAAATGCAATGCAAGCATTGCTTCACTGCCGGTTTTCTGTGAGGCCGTGGTATCGAGCGAAGTCGAGCCGGCTCATACGTGCCGATGCCTGGCTCTCCCACGTAAAAACTTCCTCAAACTCCCAGTCTTCCCATCTTTCTCTTTGGTCGACCTTTGTTCCTGACTGCATCTCTTGGTATACACTCCATTACTTTCTTTGTCCATCGATTATTTTCTATCTTGCAAACATGGCACATCCAGTTCCACTTCAGTAATGTAATCCTCTTGATAATGTCTAGAAGCTTAGTTTTTTCTCTTATTGTTTTGTTATATATTTTTTCTCTTGATTTAATTTCCAACATATTTATTTCCATCTTTCATCTAAGGATATTATTATTGTCGTATTCTTGCTGATAAGTGGAAGCGCTACTTGCAACTGAGACCACTGACATTGCAAGTGTTAATAGGTACCGCTTACCACCAGGCAAACCTTGTGGTTATTTGAAAATGTTGGAAGATAGAATTTTTTAAGTGGCATTATTTATATTTGTTGAAGGCAGCAAAATAGTTTTTAAAACGTGTTTGTCTAACGGAACACGTGTTTGTGTTATCTGCACGTCAGTCACTGACAACGAAAAGGTAAACGAACGTTTATGGCTAATAAATGTTAATTACTAAATCATACGCATTGACGAGATTAAGAAAACGTATTTACGTTCTCTTAATCGCGTCAGTGATTCTGATTGATTTAAAAATCCATTTGGACTTTCAAACGCCATACAATAAAATGAACGCACACATTGCATTACATTATTCGTATACATACAATTCGAAATGTATGCTTCAAATATATCTATATATTAATACGTGAAGCGAAAACTTTGGATCCCTTTTTACGAAAATTGGGCGGAGAGAGAAGTATGAAATTTCACACACTTATAGTTTATACTGAGAAGAAATGACGAATGCTAAAATTTTTGAACAATATTTGCTACAGAGTTTAAAAAAATGCAAAAACGGGTACATACAGCTATGAGTGTCCAGTATATATGTTGACCTGTCATGGTACAAAAGTCTATACAATGACGTCAAGTAATATTGGCCAATGAAATAAACCATGGTCGAAATTCGACCACCACGGGATCTCTAGTAAGTATAATTTCTTAAAAATAAAATTTCCGGCACCACAAGTATGTAGCCCGTTTTCGATGAAGCCGTGGCGATGCGAAGCTAGCCAATAGCAGAAATACAACTACACACACAAATACACTACACAAATGATTATTTTTAAACGCGATCTCTTGAGTGAGAGTGGAGGTCCCGACCAATTCGAGAAAAACTACTCTGTGGCTTCTCAAGTCTTTATTGAAAATCAGATACATAATACTAACTTTTGAACATTCGCGTTTCATGAGTTGGTTTGCACTGGCCGTAGTAACAGGCTGTGATCACGGCCAGTGCGACCTGGTTAAAACGTCAGGCAATTCAGAGGTATTGTAATACCTATTACGTGATCGCGTTAATTCCCGTATAAATACAAAATTATAATCAGTTACCATTTTCAAAGTCTAACTGCATAGATTGAAAGGCGCACATAATATTTAAAGTTGTAAAGACTGAAAACAAAGAAAATCGTAAGACACAAAAAAACATATTTCTATTACGCAACATTTATATCATGTTACAATAGTCGGAAAGCTGATAAATAAGACTGTAAATAAGTAAGATTTTTATCGGATATTTTGGTCGGTCGGTCGTTACACCCTATATGAAATGTCAGAGGCTTTGCGGATGTGGTTGTGCACACAATGCAATATTTAGACAAGTATTCATAATACTCGTATGAGAGCGGAATTGAAATGAAAACACGGTGTCAGATGTGGTTCAGTTGTGATAAGTGCATCCAATTCAACGACAAGAACTGCCAAACAGAAATCTGACAAGTCAAAATACTGTATTTTAGAACAATTTTATCGTAACGTTGCACTAAACATACAGATATACTGAAGGATGAATCACTCACATAATTTATTTGGTACGAGGCATACATTCTGTAATACTTACGACGACTACGAATTACTACGACTTTGGCAACAAGTCGATTGATCGAGTCTTCATTTGTCAAATTTACAAAAATAATATATGGGATATTGTTATTTACTATGATTAACATATGGTATCGACTGAGACAGAGGGGGCAGAGGATTTTTATTCGATTCTTCGTGACAACTACAGCGGTCACAATCAAAGTTCCCCTCCAAAAAACCTCGAAGAATGTTAGTAAAAAGATTTTAATATTTAAAAACGATAGATTTAAATACCTTAAAACTAAGTAGGTATAAATTCTTTACGGCAGTGCTGACTAATTTTAGTAATTTTTGCCTTGAGATCGTGAAAGTATCAGCAGTTGCAAAATTAACATCGGTATAGTCGGTTGGGTTTTTTATGTTGCAGCTATTTATAGCTATAGCGGTAGGATATTATTATAATCAGTTATAAGTTTTTTTATTGTAAAAGGGGGTTACGAGAACCAGTCGATTGACGTCATGAAAGGTTTAAAGTTACTAAAGTTAAAACAATCTTAAACTCGCCCTCAGATTTCCGAGAAACAGGTTGTATTCAATAAAAATTCCGCATAAATATAAAATCGTCACAGATGTTGAGTCAATGCGCTCCTTAAGAATAAATCATTTATTAATATTTACAATATAAGGTAACAAGCACGTAACATAAAAATAAAGTATTTTAAGTATGAACATCAAAGAACATCAAATAGGGAAAAGATGATTAAAAACTCAAAAATGCTATAACTTTTAACATTATCAATAGCAAAATAACTTACAACTTTTCAACACATCTCGTTAAAAAAGCAATCAAATAATATTATAACATCCCCTAGGCGCACGAGTTCCTAATTACTAGTTATCATTAACAAGTTTTCATTAGCTTCACTAACTCTATAAATCATATAAATACAAATTAAAGTTTGTATGTATATAATATGTACATTCGGATGGCGTTACTATGATTTGGCAGCTTAGAGCTGATTTGATGATGGAGCCAGAAGCTGGATGGTGGAACTCTTCAGTGGCTACTAGTAAACCCCTTGAGTTTGGGTTCATACGATTCGTTTTGAATCCAACAGATTGGACTTAGTAACGATGGTCTGATGATAGAGCTGGATGGATGTGGATAGTGAATAGTTGATAGAACTTGTTTTTTACTTTTGTACATGACCCTACGGTTCACACAATTTCGAGTATGTACCACTACTTTAGGTGAACAAAGTAACAGCACATACACACACCTAATAGCTCTCCAAACACAAGCAAGTGCTTATGGACTCTAAATCTCCCCTATTTAACAAGATCATTGGCCAGGAGTGAGACATTTAAATAAAACTAACACTAACCGCATGAGCGCACGTGGCGTAGTTTTCGCTCGCTATTCACCCACTTATCTATTTCGAGAAGCGAATCCAAAATTATCATAGTTTCAGCCTGCCATACCAAGACGTGCCTCGTGCGTGACATTCAAGGCTGGAGATATGTAAATTCCGATTAGATAAAGAGATCTGATACCTCTTGATAAGTGTTCAAGATATTAAAGTTAACAATTTATAACCATACATAGCGTTAATTAATGTTAGTTAAATTAAGAAATAAAGACGTATCAAATTTCTGGGCAGCGAATACATATTTTGGATTATTAGTAACTAAGGGCTAACATTACTGATACTTGAAACTCTTTTAACAAAATCAAGTTGGACCGATTTAAGCAAAAATGATCCAACCCACAACCTCGATAATTTTGCGTTTTTGTGACCTATGTACTCCGAATAAGTCTGTCCGGTCCAGTTGGACCTCACTGTTCAGCCTCGTGAAGAAAATGTTGTATTACACACATAAAGCCTTGATAATGTTGCCTAAAGTTAGACATGTCATTATGCAGGCCAAAATTACGTGAATAGAATTCGCGTTCGATTCGAATTTGTACGCTGTTATAAGAAAATTTCGCAACGATTATGTATAGAAGTGAAGAAAGCTAAATGTTAAACAATATGTTTATATAATAAAAATACGTGAAAAAGGCTACATCAAGCTACACGCGTCTAGTATAAATGTTGACCTGTACGTTAGTTTATACAATGACACTTCAAGTTATTCGTGCCAATTAAATAAATAGAAAAAATTAAAACTTATTGAGCTACGGTCGAAATTATAAAACGCTGTATTTCTTTGGGTCCACGGGTCGGTCCAAAAATCACATGTGGAGAATAACATGAATTCGATTAAAAGTTATTAGTTTTAGATCTATCGCGATCTATTTATTGATGTTGTTTTTGCAGATAGTCTCTATTCGCTAACTTGCGTCACATGGAAGGGAACCCGTGGCTAATGAAATGGGTCTACTGTCGCACAAGCCTATGTCTCGTTCTATCTAAGTAATATAGCAAGAACATAAATCGTGAAAGTGTGCTGCTAAAATAGGCGTTGTATTTAAGTGATGTGATGATATTTTTTCATGTAAGAAACATAATAGAGTAAACCATCAGTATTTACGATCGGTGACACTTCCAAGAACATACACGTACACATCGACTGACTTGATTATGTACTTACCTGTAAGTGAACTCAAGCGTGAACTATACGTAATTATACCATTGGACCCGCCTGGTATTAAATACGAAGTCCCGTGGCAGATTATTTCTTACTCTGTTACTATTTACTTTACTAGAAAATAATAAAAATTACGCTACAAAAGAATCATTTTCATTTGATGAAACTTGAAAATTGGTACATCAATGGCTAAACATGAATTGTTTTATATCTTATGTATTGTATATCTCAGTATTAAAGATAAAAGATTCACCTTTAATTGGCGTAGTGTTGCTTATTATTAAAGAGGCTCCTCTTCAATCTAATATTAAAATTAAAAGATTTTCTTAGTGATTTCAGAGAAACCTAACTTGTGAAAAACCACCTTATGGCCGTGCAGGATTCCATATATATATTCCATAATAATATGGCTTTTAACTAAAGCAAATCTTTATGTGGCTTGAAAAAAATGTATACTTTTAACCATTTTATATTATGTGAATATTTTAGAATGTATTTTTAGAACACAATTAGTTTCTAAAGTAAAGCTATGAGTCACCAAAAAAAACTAGATTTGCAGCAAAACTACTAAACATATTTTATAAAACTCACAGCGTTTTGTAGACTCAAGTTTAATAACTCATCTTTTAATATGTGGTTTTTGCTATAAATACTCATCATTTTTTAATTCAACTACTTAAAAAGTATTTGTCTTACCGTATGGTTGGCGGTGAATGACTTATTTCTAGAATATGGATGATAGTAGTACACTAGAGAGAAGGGCAATAGAGCACTTACTAGCTCCTTGGGAAGCTTTACAAAAAGACTAGGGTTTTCGTAGTAAGAACTAAGCACTTTTACAGCCCTCATTAACTTCACTTTAGTTGAATTATGCTTTGTCTTCGTCTGTCTTAAAAGCAAAACATTCAATAATTTAAGACTTCATAATTTGGTATATATTACTCTCGATTTAATTAGCTTAGGCAGGCCAGGTCCACTCCGCAGAGTAGGTATAAAGCTACAAGTATACGGCGAGGTCGACTAAACGTCCCAAAATTCATTGCCTCATTGGGCTGCCGCGCGCCGTCCGTGCCGCACGTTAGTTCGATGCTCACTCACGCGCTACGCCGTGTCATCCGTTCGTATCTAGACTATCAAGTTATTAGTACCTGGCGTAGGTTTATTTGTTCACAAAAATAGAGTAATAGGCATATAACTGACTGTTAATTAAATATTCAGATTAATTAGTTTTTAAAAAAAGACAACCCTAACGTCGCGGCGTTGTTAGAACAGCTAAGAGTTACGCGATAGAAAGAGGGGCAACTTCTAAGTGAATATAACTGTAGGTAAATAGCGCTGTGCGACTTAAATTGCGACTTTATTGTATCGAAACAAGAGTGGCGGTCTGATTTGGCGAAGTGGGACTTCTGTACCTGTACTATTATTACTATTATGTATTCTGCGGCTCAGGTGACATTTTGACAAATACACGTTATCAACCAGCCGTATCTTTATTATTATATCTTATTGTAGATACGCACGTTGATATACGTTTACATAATTGTGACGGGGGTGTGTCTGAAAGAAAAATACATAGTACGATCTGTTTATATAAATACATCTATAATATAATTTAGGCAAATTATAGTATTTCTGGAAAATACTAGGCCATTAGGCAATAAGGCCTTATATAATAAATATCTTAAAATGATGACTTCATAATGCAAATGTGAACATATACATAAACATTTATATTGATTTAAATATCAAATTGGAAATTGGATTTCAGATAAAAGGCGAGCGTCATAGGTAAGTTGGTAAGCAGCGTTTTTCAAAATTGGAGTTTGTAGAAAGCGACTATGGAAATGGGTGTCATCTAGATACATCATCAACTTAATGCGAGCTCTGAACTGTATGTCAAGCGTGATAGTGAAATTAAAACTGTCCAAAACCATGGAGGAGACTCTGAAAAATGAAGACAAACTCCAGTCATTATATTCAGATTTTGAAAACGTGACAATGCCAGCTGTTTAAGGGTTGACTAAAATATCAAGTGGATCGAAAATTTGACTTATTCTGCTGAGGTGGCAAAACAACAGAGGCCTTTCTACCAACATCGCCCTCTCTATACTTTCCCGAAAAATATTAGCGCACCTACTAGCTACCAGCAAGTTTAACTGCAGTACTTGTATGGTGGCGATAGTTCCATGGTCTGGTAGCCTGCTAGTCTTCTCTGCCCAACCTGATTGCAAGATCAGGCGAGCTTCTGATCTTTTATATCTTGATGTGTCTTCGTTGTGAGTTAAATATCATAAAAGCCAAGTTATCAAGTTTTATAAAGTAAATTATTAAAGTGTATCTAGACAGTTCAATCGTGTCTTACGCACGCCCTACGTAGATATCTACGTTCTATTAGATATCGTTATCTCGCGTTACTTCGACTCTATGCACACGACAGCACTGTACGACAAACAAACGATGATAAACAATACAGTCAGCGATATACCTACTGAATATGTAATAACGTAACCCAATTTTAGTGTTTCATAACAATGTTTTTTTTTCACTTTACATTATTAATGATGTACGGTTTTATTCATATACATATTGAAAGGATGTCCGAATAGCTTCGTGCGTGGCTTTGTCAAGTTAGCCGTATAGTTTCAACTTGCTTCCCCACTTGATGAAGAGCCCCCCGTTGAGTCCGGAACTAGTCGGGCATCCCCGAAATACACCCATGAGTAACACCGTAGGTATATATTATATTTAATAAATGTGAAAACCATATCGTAAGTTTTTTTTTAGTTTTTATTCTTCCCTATAGTTTGGTAAAACTAAAAAAAAACCCTTTATCCAGGTGAATCCAGGAGGTCCTGGCTTCATAATCAGACCAAGACCAACCTGTTAGATTCGTCAAAACTAATCATCCCAAACTCGAGGGGTTTACTTACTAGTAAAGTTAGGCCATGGATGAATAGTGGAACTCTTGAAGAGTTTCACAATCCACCTCATGGTTCCATCATCAGATCAGCTCCAAGATGTCAAATTATAGCATTGTCATCCGAAATACATATACATATGCAGGGGGCGGCCTTAGGCATTGCGAGGCCCCGGGCGATAGATCTTTGCGAGGCCCCGGGCGATAGATCTTTGCAAGGCCCTATTGTCTTTTGAGGAATTTATGTGAATTGAACCTATATTTAATTCTAATGCTTAATGAAAAATGCAATAAAAAAAAGTTGTACATAGGAAATTGACAAAACTTTTATGTCAATTTCCTTCAAAAATGAAGGAAATTGACATAAAAGTTTTGTATGGAACGGTATTCCCTTACCAATTGACGGATCTGTTTTATTTTCCGCTAAATCTTTTAAAGCATCACATGTATCGCTTAGTTGATATTTAACGGTCTATCGACTCTACCCAGAATTCCCACGTAGTTTCAGATAGCAGTTTTGACTTGAGCCAGCAAAGAGATTTTTCTCCGTGGGTGGTTGTGCGAGAGCGCGAGGCCCCGAGCGGTTGCCCTGCTTGCCACCCCCTAAGGCCGCCACTGTATATTACTAGCCATTCCCGCAGTTTCACCTGCGTTTATGGTCACTGCTCCGCTTCTATTGGTTGTAGCGTGATGTTATATGGCTTATAGCCTTCCTCGATAAATGGGCTATCCAACACTAAAAGAATTTTTCAATTTGAACCAGTAGTTCTTGATATTAGCGCGTTCAAGCAAACAAACAAACAAACTCTTCAGCTTTATAATATTAGTAATAGATAAGTGCTTTTTTGCTAAATAACTAACTTTTAGTAGTGATTTTGTTTATCAATGCGGTAGTCGACTGTCAAGTCAAATCAGTTAAGTCTTTATTAAATGTCAAAATGGTGCTATAGAAAGAATGAGCATAACAATGTTGACGTCATACGTTAGCTATCGTCAAAGCATTTTCTTTTAATGTTTGGGTTTACAATTAAAAATAATAACAAACATGAAAATATTAACCAATAATTTTTTTAAATTCTCATTTATATGAAGTCTTATGACTTAATTTTGGAGTTAATTTTAATAAATAGTTGTTCTGAGTCTGGGTGTTCTTTGTGTCCGTTGTTTATATGTTTGTGAAGCCCCCGCGACACAGGAATATTCCTAATGCGGGATGGCTTTACAAAAAAAAAATCATGAATACTAGGCAACTACCCAATTCAGGTATCCCTCGAGAACTAATAAATTTAAAGTTTTGTATCGAGGGATACCTCCTCCTCTGGATGAAAGATACCGCATGTCCTTTTCTGTACTTGCAGTAGGATTGGTGCAGTAGTTAACTCTCAACTCAACTTATAATATTCCATAGGATAAAAGTTTAAAATATAAAATCATGTTTGTAGGTACATACCTACATACGTTGAGTAAGCGTATTTATTGTTCAATGAGGTACATTTTTATACCTCGTCGTAGTCATTTGTAATTTCGTTCAGCTATTTCAGACAGCCGAAAATTATAAACACACGCCTAATCACAATTTACGAGTTTTATTGGAATTTAAATAAAAATAATGATTTATATTGCGTTTGGATCTTTGAAAATGTAAGCGATTTGGCACATGGCCAACTTCGAAATTACCTAAAAAAATATTTATTTTATTATTATTATAATACACCACTCTTTGTAAGCGAATTGAATTGAATCTGCTTCAGTAAATTTATACAAACATTTTGTCTGTAAAATATCGCTTAAATACAAATATACCAAGTATATTTTTATACGGAATGACTAAGTAATAATAATAATAATTTATTTTTAGACAAAGTCCATACTTTACATTGGTTTTAATTAAATTTTATATAAAACAATAGTAGACAATTCTGATTTTACAAGACTCGCACGAACCTTCATCATTTTGGAGTCATATTTGTCTGCAATGATCTTAAGAATGCTATTAGTGCTGTCTCGCACTCGTCTTAGCAGAGAAGCAACTCTTTTTCGGATGATGGCATGGAAACCGTCAACTCTTGCTTCCGTAAACATGGCAGAAGCACTACAAAAACGGGGCAACCCTAATAGCATGCTAAAGGCACTATTGTATTGAACACGCAGTACCTCACGTGACCTCTGGAAACAACAAACTGCTCGAGTAGAAAGTTTGACAGTACGCTTTAAACAGAGTTATTTTGACTTTATACTGCAACGAGCAAACCTATCCTTTAGGGATCACCCACTTCTGGATCCAGCTTAATAAAAACAAGGTTGAATAAATGAAATCGGTGAACATTATTACATTAAAAAACATACGCGAGGAACTTAAAACCTAGTGCCTTCTTTCTTTAATTCGACAACAAAGATAGTAATAATTCTTTAAAAAAAAACCGACTTCAACAAAAAAAACTATTCCATAAAAGACTTATATATGGTTTTATCATGGATGGCATTGTCAGAACTGGACCAAATTGAAATGGGACAACACGGGAGCACCAGCTTTCAAATAAAAAAAGGATCATCAAAATCGGTTCACCCAGTCGAAAGTTCTGAGGTAACAAACATAAAAAAAAAAACATAGGCGAATTGAGAACCTCCTTCCGACTTTAATGAGCCTAAATCATGATAAAAAATAAAATCATCATCATCAGATATTTACGAAATTTAAATGGGACCATTTGAAATAAAACCCTTACAAAAAAGCAAATCCAAATATATGACGGAGTTATGTGAATGTAAATATATAAATTGAGAAACCTCCTCCTTTTTAAAGTCGTTTAATAACAAACTAAATATATAATAAAAACTATCGTGACTGTGTTCATATTTTTTAAAGGTAAAACAATTTTGCTAACGTGCGTATTTCGAGGGTGCTAGATGCCCGACTAGTTTGTGTTAATCTTTTACAGGACTGCTTGTTTTGCAGATGCAAGGCAGCAATCAAGTAGCCAATTGTCGTGAGAGTTTGTATGTGGGAGTATCTATCTGGTTTACAATAGTCGTTTTGGGTTTATGTATTTTGGGCAGTCCGTACATTTTCGGTGGAGTGGGAGTTTGAATTTTGAGACCTTAATTGTATTTCCAGTTCCTGATTGTTAAGGTCGTGTCACAATTTCCGTACCTCGTATGTGACCCTAACGGTTAGATTGTACTTAACTTATTTGTAGGTAGACCCTACCCCGACCCCTTCGTTCACCAACTGCATAAATTTGCTATCGAAGGCTTGGAAGCTATCGAAGGTGTCGATAACCACAGTTGCGTTGTCTTTTTAGGCCAGTAACATCAATAGGTCTGGATGATCATACAAATTTCATAATGCCGTCATCTCCTGATGGGTCATGTTCTGTGTAGGTGAAGATTTGGGTAATAAGGTCGCAAGCATTCTGCCTCGCTAAATAACTAGTAGGGCATCCTCAAATGCACACGTGAGTAAAACAGTACATTTTTAATAAACTAAATAAAAAAAATCTGTCAAGAAACGGAAATTGACTTAATTAAAGCTGTCTAGAAAAACAACGTGGGCCATTTTCTTTGAAATCTAATAAAGGAAATTGTTTATACCTCCTGACCTTGTACCAATATGCGACTGCTTAATTCACGTTTCGGTAAGAAAGTTTTCTCGGATATTATATTAATAAGGTTTTCTTTCAAGTTCCATATTCATAAAGACATTAACCGCATTCTCTTGGGCAACTGCATTATACTGACGTTTATCGAAACATGTGCTCTTTTAGACATAAACAAGTTACCGTTATCTTGACATTCTAACGTTGAGAAAATTTAAACCATCTTAATTTATATGGCAAGTCAAAGTTATTATAATTGTTTTATCACGCCAAAAGTTTAAACTTTACTATTAATAGAATAGTGTCCATAAATATCTTTATTTTATTACTTTACTTTTATTGGTCTTTCCCATTCATATGTATGGCATCTTGTAACTGAATTTTAAAGGAGTTTCATTTAACACACACTTTTGTTGTTGATGAGTTGATGATAATACAATATTGTTAGTAATGTTTGTTTGCCTTTAATAGCACATTTAAAGCTCGTGCTACAGAAAGAGACTGCATTAAGTTGTGTTTCGTATTACCATTAATTTTAATTTCCACTTTTAAGGAAAATTAAACAGTATAAATTTCTATTATATATTTTTTTCTTGTTCATTTTTTTTTTAATTTAAAAAAGACAACTCCCGCATTAGGAATTACTCCTGTGTCGCGGGAGACTTTAAAAACATACAAACAACGGACACAAAGAACACACATACTCGGGTGGGAATCGAACCCACGACCTATGGCATAGCAGTCAGGTTCACTAACCACTAGGCCAACAGGCCAGTCATCAACAAATATATCTGCAAACTTTCGATTTTTTCTTTAACTAGACTTCATTCAACCTCATTTTGAAATAACATATTTACAAAATAATTAAAAAATGGGTTCCTACCATTTTTTTTACAGCATTAAGCAATTCAAGCTTCCGTTAAAAAAGTTCCTTTCTAAATATATTTTTGCTGCCTTTTAATGCAGCCGGTAAGCCAGTAAGTGTTAATGTGCCTTGCGTATAAGCAGGCCATACTGAACAGACATACAAGAACTGCTTTGGCAACTGCTGGATGATATTTCTTGTACGACTAATAATTTTTTGTATGATTGACTGCTGTCCATTTCAACTCCTTTGGCATAAAATATATACACAATATTTTATATTTATAATGTATCACTCAATAAAAATCTTTTTAACAAAAAAATAAAACCGACGAAAAGAACTAAAAAGCAAAAAATAAATAACTATAAATTTTTTATAAACTTATTTTGAGTCGGCGCCAAACAACCAACTGTACGTAGGTTTAATTAATCATTTTATTATTTGGCGCTGACTTAAAATAAGATTTTTTAGTTATTTTTTGCTTTTTAGTTCTTTTCGTCGGTTTAATTTTTTGTTAAAAAGATTTTTATTTCATGATTTTTTTTCATCATCAGCTCAGCTAAATGATGTGATGTTTTCTGAACGCAAATACCTGATAAAGTAATGAAAAGTAAACAGAAACACTATTCGTTCCTACAATTTTCGAAGGTTTTTCTCAATTTTATCAGGATCCCATCATCAAATCCTGACTTCCTTGACATGGGACCACTCTTGAGGTATACCCTATCTAACAAAAAAAGAATAATCAAAATCGGTTCATAAATAACGGAATATTTTTTTTTATGTATGTTCAGTCAGTATTATATATATATATACGGTCGAATTGAGAACCTCCTGTTTTTTCGTCGGTTAAAAAGAGGAAGAAAAACAAAGGATCAGTTAGTACAAAAGTTATTTTAAAGCACAACTTGCAACAATATATCGCCTACCGGCAAAAAAGTGTCATAATACAAAAACAGCTATTTCGAGAAGACACGACTTTTATGCCTGTGAATTGAACAAAACAAAGTTTCCTTTTTCACTGAGCTAATAACGATGTTTTTACAGCTGACCAAATGCAACATTTGCTATAAAAATGTTAAACGTACATAACATGTGATCTGACACTTTTTTGTTATATGACACTTTTTTGCCGGGAGGCGATATATCAAAACATTAAGACGTAAACAACTTTCAAGAAAATAGTTATCGATAAGAGAGTAAGAGACACGCACATAAGTGTTTAGACTAATTAATATATAGGTATAATAGTGAGTTTACGAAAGCATTAATTTAAGAGAGAAATATACTTATATATTATTTTTTTGGCTAATTAAAAAGCAATATTTCTCATACTTGTTATTTGATACACGAATAGGTTGTTTATTGTCTTATACCAAGAAGATAATAATATATGTCTGGGACAAAAGTGTCGAGACCGCCCACTTGTACCACCACGATATATATATTTTTAAGAGACTGCTGAAAAACATGACTGGCCTTTTTGGTCTAGCAGTTAGGGACCCTGTCTGCTGAGCCAGAGGTCGTGGGTTCGATTCCCGCCCAGGACAAATAATTGTGTGATGAGCACGATCATTTGTTCTGCGTCTGGGTGTAATTTATCTATAATATGTTGGAAATATGTTAGTGTTTATCTGCAGTCTGGTTACCATAGTACAGGTTCTGCCTAGTTTGGGATCAGACGGCTGAGATGTGTGAAGTTATTATAATTATTATGTTTTAGATATTACTAATACTCTTGTTAACCTCTCCGCTAAGCTTAATGTAGCTCAATTCGTAATTCCATGAGTGTCGTAGACCCGAGATAAAGAGCTAATAAATAAATAAGACGTCTATTTGCATTCTTCAGATCTGTTAAGATATTAAGAAAACATGAAAGTACCGTCTAAGACCGAAGCACCCGTCTAAGATAAGCTGTTTTCTCTGTTCATTCCGAGGTTGTGAACGTAAAAAAAAACACGTTTCCGAGTAATGCTAAACTGTGACGAAAAGTTTGATAAATTCATATTTTTCGCAGTAGCCGTCACTAAACTTAAGATAAATGTCAAAAGCTCATTGAGCTTTGATGATGTCTATTAGCGATAATTAACCAATAAAGTATTTGATAACATCTCCTATCCCAATTAAATAAAACTCTAACCTTTTTTTTTATATTCGAAAAAAAAAACCCGAAAAGGTCAGAAACAATAGCGTAACGAAGCATGCAACAAGCAACAACAATAATTATAGTTTAAAAAACTAAAAAACATGCTTTTATAGAAAATTCAACTAAAAAAAATAAAAAATATAATCGAATTATTGCATTGTCATCGGCGGCGTCATCACACGGCGCTTCACACACTGGCGGAATGTTCAGCCTGGGCTAGCCAGCGTCGTGAACTCGTCGCGGCAGTTGGTTCTACGGGTAGTCTCTCGCTGCCGGTCGTGGTTCTGTCCATGGTCCGGAGCGAGAGTGCATGGAACGCCGTCGCCGCCTTCCGCGAGGAGGTGATGTTCGCAAAGGAGGCGGCCGAACGGGAGAGAGAGCGAAGTACAGCTCTCTCTGCCGCACCGGGCGCCGAAGGGCATTCAATGATCTCCGGCCACCGTAGGAACCGGCCTGCGGGTGACGAACTTTTGGGGAAGTCGTCGTCCGAACAGATACAGGCCCGAGAGGCAGAGCGCAGTGTTCCGCGCGCGCTTCTCAGAGGAGTGCGACCGAGGGGTGGCGGTCGCACCGGGCGACGGGACTCGTTTTGGGTGAGACGGGTCAATGCCTGTCGGGGGTTGAGGAAGAATGTAATGGCGACCCCTTCAGCCCCAAAGGGCGGAAGACATCCATGAGGATCTTCCACCTCGTTACGAAAAAAAAAAGGTGTGCAAAATTTGAATGAAATCTGGCCGTTTAAAGTGAGTCAAAATCGCGCCCAAAGGAGTCGGTTACAAACATACAAGTGAAGCTAATATAAAGCGTGTGAAAAGGAAAACGTGGCAAGACACGTGTATACAAATATATATACATATATGTATATTCATTATATTTTATATGAAATTTAGTTTTTATCAATAATTTGGCTATAGACCGAAGAATTACGATTTACAGTAACCAAAATCTACAAAACCGCAATATATCTTGTTTTTATATAATCTCCATAATAATCAACAAAATTAAATTTCTATCTCAGCTGTTACGAAAAAAAACTTATCGGTTAGCAAGAAATGTAGACAAAATCAAACAATAAGAAAAAGCCCAATTTTTTTCATAAATGAAAACTACATTTACGAAAAATAATAAGCTTTCTTTCATTATTTTTAGTTGAAAAAAATAGAATACCTGGTAGTTTGTTAAGATATTTGCATTGGCATTAAGGTATTACGAAATAACAGCACTGACACCTGCTAGACTACTGATCATCACGAAAATGGTTTAGGTAATATTAATTGCCTAATTCTAAAACGACTAGTTCAAAGGTGTGAACAGCAAAAAGATAACAGAGTTGAAAACATTACTTTTATTCGTTGTTTTTATTTTAACCAACTCGATAATTAATCTTCAAATGATTGAAAATTAAACGAATCGGGTTTAATGTGGACAAATAATCAAATTAAACACGTTTTGCTTACATGTTTCAGTTGAAGGATTTCATCAGTTACCACACTACGTAATTAGCTATAAGTAAACAGTTGCCGCCGATTAATTTACATGAAGGTGTCTATCATCTTGTTTAGACCTCTGATGTTTAGTAAGCTTAAAGACTCGAAAGTTAATAATATCACTGCATAGTATAAAACAAAGGCGCTTCCTGTTGTCCGTCTGTCCCTATGTATGCTTAGATTTTTAAAACTACGCAACGGAATTTGATGCGGTTTTTTTTAATAGATAGAGTGATTCAAGAGGAAGGTTTATATGTGTAATACATGCATAATATAGTAGAGAAACACTGATAACTTTAGAGGTCTCTAATGTGATGTCGTAAATAAACACATTTTTTTGCGTTTACATTGCAAACGCTGGCTGAACCCTACGAGATAGATCAAAATAATGTACCACAGTATTGTACACCTGAAAAAGGTCTACAAAAAGTCCGCGACGGTATATGTCTATCTCTTAGGGATAACCCAAAATAACCATTTTTTATCCTTTACTTTTTACGAGAAATAATGGCTTATTTATGAAGCGATTTTAAGCAATACAGCATTAATCCTTATCTAATTAAGTACCTTAAATACATTTTGCATTTAATATAGATCAAAATGGCCCTTTACAGCATGTAATTTCAATGAATATTTTCGAAGATATTACAGATTTAAAATGGAGGGACATAGCGGTTGCGGCCAGAGGGCCGGACAATTTCCGGTAAAGATATCTTTTGCAATGACTATTAATAAATCGCAGGTTCAAACTTTCAATGTTGCAAGCTTAGATTATATGTCGCTCTTTCAAGAGTAACCTCTGAAGAAAACATGTTTGTATTGTCTAATGACAAAAAAAAGCTGTGAACGTTGTATATAAAGACATTCTGTAGTATATTTACTATCATCATTGCACCCGTGCGAAGCCGGGGCGGGTCGCTAGTACATAATAAATAACTAGTCTACTGAGAAGTAAACTTGCTTGATACTGTAGTAGTAGATACGCGAGTTCAACCACCTTTGGCAAAACAATAACAAGACAACAAGTACATAATCAAAACAGAAAAAATTGAACGCAACCGAAAAAATGGCTTAGACAATAGTTATTACTGAGTCATATGAAATAGTTACCATTTCATGTTTTGTTTGACAAAAAATCTTTTTAACAAAAAATTAAAGCGACGAAAAGAACTAAAAAGCAAAAAATAAATAAACCTTTTAAGTCTTAAGTATTAAGCTTACTTACATAAACTATCAAATTTTATATATACTAATTTTGAGTCGACAAACTGAATAATTATCTAAATTTTATATGTACCTACGTAGAAATGGACATGGCTATACGTAGGTAATTAATCTTTTTATTATTTGGCGCCGACTCAAAATAAGTTTCTATACAATTTTATAGTTTATATAAACAACCTGAATACTTAAGACTTAAAAGGTATATTCATTTTTTGCTTTTTAGTTCTTTTCGTTGGTTTAATTTTTTGTTAAAAGATTTTTATTTTATGATTTTTTGTCATTAGCTCAGCTACATGATGTGATGATTTCTAAACGCAAATACCTGATAAAGTAATGAAAAGTAAACAAAGACACTATTCGTTCCTATAATTTTCGAGGGTTTCTCTCAATTTTATCAAGATCCCATCATCAGATCCTGACTTCCTTGACATGGGACCACCCTTCCTTGACATGGGACCACCCTTCCTTGACATGGTATACCCTATCTAACAAAAAAAGAACAATCAAAATCGGTTCATAAATAACGGAGAGAGGGCTGAACATACATAAAAAAAAAATTATATTGTAGCATTGGACCTCCTTCGATGCACAGCCTCCTTTGAGGCGAGCGAAAACTTCTTCAAGGCATAGAGGTCCTGGCTGGTATCACCAAGTTCAAGTCAAGACATATCGTTCTGTTTTAAATTTGCATAGTTTAAAATTAGAAAAGCTCGCGTCGCAGACGGCAGAGAGAACAGTCCGTCTTTCATAGAAGCGAGCCTTTTTTTTCGTCGGTTAATAATAGGTCGGATAGGTACTCCTATGTTTGTTGGCAACAAATTAATAGGCATATGAAAATATATATCGCACCTTTACTAATACTAGAGACCGCTCGAATTTTAACCGTAAGTATTAAGTTTTGTTTTATATCAAGACCAGTAAAACTTAAACTCATTGTATGGACATTCCGTACCATGAGAGGTCAACATTTATATAGAAACACAGTAGGTTTTTGTAGCCCCTTTAACATAATTTAATAATAATTATTAGCAAAAAAACTAAAAAACACGCTTTTAAAGAAAATTCAACTAAAAAAAAATAAAAATTTAATCGAATTATTGCATTGTCATCGGTCTTTGCCAGGTGTGCAAAATTTGAATGAAATCTCTCCGTTTAAAGTGGGTCAAAATCGCGCGGAAAGGAGTTGGTTACAAACAAACAAACATACAAGTGAAGCTAATTTAAAGCGTGTAAAAAGAACATTAAATTAAAATTTTAGCTTTCTGCAATTCTACATACATATAAATTTTAAGTATTCCAAATATGTATGACATTCTTCCGTGCGCCAAATTTGCATAAAAAGGAGTACCTACAAAAATGATGATAATTTTATAGGCTCTCTAGTGAGTGAGTGCATTGCAAGAGGGGATTGTGTGAAAGAGACACAAATATGATATCTATGAATTTTTCAACTGTTAGAAGAGTATAGATGTACAGAAAAAGCTATTGGTTGAGACGATCGCATCGGAAAATGCTATATCAGTACAGTCCATCCAACAAGTTTTCTATTACGTAAATATCAGTGGCGTAGCGTGCCTTGGAGGGGCCCTGTATCGTAATTAGTGGGGGGGCCCAAATGAAGGGTAAAGATTTCTCACAAAAGAAACAAAAATGCTTTAAACGGGGGAATCCCGCAATAACCGATGCAGGATGTTGCCAACTTTTGGGTGCACGCTTAACCCGGGAAAAAAAACCGGACAAGTGCGAATTTGACTCGTGCACCGAGAGTTCCGTAAGCAAACAAACTTGTATACGTCCATCTCGGGAATCAATTCTCATAGACTTTTGCACGTCTCTTTCGAAAGACAAACTTAACTTTGCAGTTGCGATGTACGAACAATCCAACCGCAAAATATAAGTTTGTAATCACAAAAACTTTTTTTTTTTATGTGATGTAACAACAAATTAACGACTTTCGGATTTTTTCCTTCACTTGTGCTGTCAGACCTTGCTTCTTACCAAATTTAATGATTCAAGGTAAATGGGAAGTACCCTATTGGTTTTCGACCCAAAACCTATAGGGTACTTCCGGTTGACTTAGAATTGTCAATTTTGGTTAAAAGCAAGGTCTTACAGCACAAGTAAAGGGAAAGTTCCGAAAAATAAAAAAGTTGAAAATTAAGGTAAATTTTGGTACTTACAAGTTCTAAAATCTAAATTTGCCCATATCTTTTTATCGTGTTGACTGAGGACCTTGATTTTTATACATCTAATAGGGGCTATAGACCTCAGTATCTAGTATAAATTTCAACTTGCTAGGTCCACCCATTCCTGAGAAAATCGGTGGTGACACACGGACAGACGGACAAGAGAGTGATTTTATAAGGGTTCCTTTTTTACCTTTTGAGGTACGGAACCCTAAAAAGAGATTGCTTTTTTTGACTTTTGTAATTTCTGAAGTGAAAACTCTCTATGGCACGTATGACAGTTTTTTTATATGTTTTTTTTCCCGGGAAGCACGAGATTAAGTGACATTGTGGATAACATTTTACTAATTTTTGCTTACACACGTTAGGGGTCCCTGTAGCCCGGGGGCCCCGTATCATTGATACGGCTGATACGGCGGTAGCTACGCCCCTGGTAAATATCTATTGTACATACATGGGTAATTTGTAAAATACTTAAGAGTACGATAGCTTGATTCACTACAAGGTCAAGGTTGATTAGAACGCACGGCTAGCTCATGACTCGCAGCAAAGCGTGAAACACTAGCCGTCTCTTTCATACAACAGCTGAAAATATCAATTAGGAAGAGATAGATAAATCAATAGTTGAGAGTGCCGGCGATCAATCACAAGATTCACAAGACTTCGTCTCGTCCGCATTCCGTGGTTTAAAATAAATAATTAACTGTAAATGTTTCTTCAGCGATCTATCATGTTGTGACAACGACGAAATTAGGATAACTTAGTTTATGATACCAGGGAGCGTCTGGTTTTCGTAACTTATTTTGTAAAGTAACTTTAATAATAAATCGGATTGTGGTATGAAAAGTTTGAGTGTTACAAAATGACAAGAGACTAATAATAAAAGTATTATCACTAGTGGCTAAGATCAATGTCATTAGAATTCTGTTTTTTTTAAAGCAAGTTACGGATGTACTTTCTTGTTTGAAAATTTGGCTTCGGTGTATTTTAATGGGTGGAATAACTACACTTATTCTTTTCTTTTTAATCCATAACCGTAGTGTTAACGTGTAAAGCAGATACTTTATTATAGTTAGATTTTGTAATTTTATAGTGTCAGTGAAATTTGTATTTTTTAAAGTTCCGTTAATCAAAAGGAAAAGGAACCCTTATAGGGTCACTTCGTGGTCTGTCTGTCTGTTTGTCTGTCAAGACCATTTCTCTCAGGAACGCATGGAGGCATCAAGTTCAGTTTCACATCCTTACCTATGTCTGCGATCCCTTGAAGCCGTAAAAAAAATCAAGCAAAAAGCAAGCAAGTCAAAGTATCAAAATATATAGCCATTTAATTTAAGCCTTACATTTTGACAATTTTTTGAACACTTCGCAGGTAAATCAATCCTACATCCCATTGACCTAAGACCATGAAATTTGGCGAGAAGCAAGGTCTCACAGTACAAGACAAGTAAAGAAGACATCCGAATGCCGTTAATTTGTTGTTATATCACATAAAATATATTTATTTGCGATTAGAAACTTATATTTTGCGGTTGGAAAATGGACTGTGACGTATATCGATGTGGGGGAATTTTTTTAGAACGGCAAAGTTATGTTTGTCTTTCACACACACATACTGAAAAAAAAACTGAATTTCGGAATCTTTGAAAAGCGATTACCAAGAATCGTCGAACTATCTACATCCTCAGACTTCCACTTGTTCGGTTTTATTTTGCAAGTCAACGTTAGGAACCGTTTTGATTGTAAATCGTGGTACAAGTCTTTGAAAATATATTTCAAGGAATATTTAATATAATAGAATAGGAACCAATCCTGACAAAAGTATTTTAAAGTTATTTAAAGAAGCTTACGTTTAAAATTAGTGTACACAATATGTTTGATACCCTTATCAGCTTGCGTAACAATTGACCAGTAACAAATCGTCCGACAAATTCGGTCGTCAACGTTGCGGGCTCTCCGCTCTAAATTGAATGATTAAGAGGTAATTTATAAAATGCGACTGCTGGGGACCGGTTAGTTTGAGATTGAGAGTTTCTCCAGTGTGAACTTCGAGTGATGGTTACCGCTTTACAATACTATAATTTCGATTATTACTAAAATTTTTTGTCAGAGTATTGGAATGCATGATAGTCAACGGAACTCATGGGGTACTTCTTAATTTCGTAATTTTAAACCTTTACTTTCTAAAATATCAGCAATATACGTATGTATATAACAAGCAAAATGGGTAGGATTATTTAATTAGTAAAGATGTACAATGTACATAACATGAGTTAGGTAGGTACTATGAGTAACTGAAGACACATATCTAGTGAGAGAGAAAGAGACATAACACATATATTATGAATAATGCTGTATACCTATATACAGCGTTCTGGTGTTAATTGATGGATTTCACAATATTAATGCGTTTGTAATCTAGTTAAATCTGCACTAATCGTTTAAATTTGAATCGTTTGAAAAAAAACTGGAGTGTAAAGCAGGTTTTATGAGCGACGATATATTTGTATACTGGTATTAAAGTACATTTTATGTCAAAGTTATTAGGCTTCATAAAGGATATTAAAAAAAAACTCAAAACCCCATTGCGTAAGAGCGAAGTAATTGCAAATATTAGATTTATTTTTACTAGCATCAACTACTGCTATGCATTTCATCTATTTTATCTGCTTTTTAAGAAGTCGTCATTTTCTTCAGTTTGTACTTTAAGTAAGTTAAGTTTCAGATTAGTTTAATCTAGAAAACATTTATTAATTAGTAATATGCCACTAAATAGGTAGAAAACTTTATTTTTTTACCTGGCTTATAACCACCATGCAACTCAGACGACTCGATAGACAACTCATTGATTAATGATTCAATACATGCCAGCTAGTGTTCCTGTTCTAATGGCCTCTCCAGCCAGGAAATACAGGACATTCGGGTACGAGACCCCGGCCTCTACGAGCCACTGCAGTCTGAGTCCCGTTCCCCATCCGAGACTTGCGGTATCTCTTATCCTAGGTTCTTCTCTCTACACATTTTTCACAGACTTCAAAAAAGGCGGAGGATCTCAATTCGACTGTATTTTTGTTTTATTATGTTTTTTACCTCAGAACTTGCGACTGGGTGAACCGATTTTGATGATTCTTGAAAGCTGGTGCTTCTCGTGTGGCCCCATTTCAATTTGGTCCAGTTCTAACAATAGCATCCATGAGAAAACCATATAAGTCTCTTATGGAATAGCTTTCTTTTGAAGTCGGTTTTTTTTTGAAAGAATTATTCCTTATACCTCTTTCCCGTCTTGAAACTACTATATTCCCACGAGGGTTGGCGTCAGGCAGGCGGCCGACCTTTTGCAATGACATTGCGCCGACCCTAATGCAAATTGGAAAAGCGCAAGAAGATTAAATTATCAGTGTTCTAGAACCCACAGTAAGAGCTCTGCTTCGTTTACGTCTAGATAGCGCTGTGTAATATGTCCGAGTTATAACATTACTAGCTGTGCCCGCGACTTCGTCCGCGTGGAATAGTGTGTTTATATCGAATCAACAGCGTAAAAATAAGTTTCAAGCTTCTAGCTCTTAATATGACGATACTTCCATACAACTTTTCATCCCTGCTTTTCAACCTCTTACACCCATTTTTTCGCATTAAATGTCCTTTCTCAGGCTCTAGACTATCTATGTACCAAATTTCATTTAAATCGGTTTAGTAGTTTTGGCGTGAAAGGGCGACAGACAGACAGAGTTACTTTCGCATTTATAATATTATAATATATATAATATAAGATAAATAATTAAAATTCAGGGGAATCCGAAACTCGTCTTCCCTTAGAATCTCAGGGCGGGAGCTAGGAAAATACCAGGTATAAAAACTTGAGTAAAAAAATAAATAAATATTAGTATATTAGTAAGGATTTTATTAGCACAATTCATACTTCTACTTCTTCAACAAAAAAAACGCCTGGTCTTTTTATAAAGAAATCATTGAATAACAGATTTCTTATGCATATTAAAGCTGTTAAGTTTCCTTATTGAGACTAAACGTCTGCGGAAGTTCTCAGAACTGTGGTGTATGAAAACTTCTTGATGTTCCGATTATATTATGTCTTAAAAATATTGAGGGGAATAAAGGTTGGTCCCGTATTGGACCCTTGTGGCACACCATGTCACGGTACGCCATTTCTGTCATATTTTGTAAATTTAGTTTTGTCATCTTTCATACAAGCAGCTCCGAAGAACAGCCAGAGATGCCTCTTCTTTACTTCGTACTATGAAAATAGATTTTTATGATTGAAATATTTTAAGTCTGGTTTTATAAATAATGAACTGTGTATGGTGGCATGTTGGGAATAACTAGTTTTCATTAATGACTAGCTTTGCCAGTGGCTTCGCCCGTGTAAAATTAATTTTTCATTTCTTCGAGAACAGCAATTTTTCTGGATGAAAGGCACCCTTTGTTTTTTCTTTATCCCTGGCAACGTGTTTGCTAATTTCATGATGATCAGATGAACAGTATGCAATGCCAGCTCAAAAAATACGAACAGAGAATTTAGTACATAGATTTCTGCTACAGTACAGAAAGTGCGTGGTTAAACGATAGATTGCAGGCTGTTAAGGAAGATCATCAGATTACGATAGATGGGGACGACAGGGTTGAGAAGGCAAGTGGTACAATTGCTTTTACAAGTGCCTATAAACTCTTAGCCGTTTGCTTATTTGCTTACTAAGTTGTATAAAAAAGAATAAATGGACATTATTGGAGGCATGTTAGATTGTATGCGTACAATCGTGATATGTTTATTGGTAAATTTCGATTTTTCTTTAAACCAAAAAGTCGTCGAGTCTATATTTTATTGGTAACTCTATTTATGTTTCATGTTTAAATTTTTCTTGGCTCTTATTATCTAAGCATATTTGTCAGTACCGCCCTACTTCTAAAATTATATTTTGTGTTCGCACGTGTTAAATATATAGTAGTTTCGGATAAATATTGGTTTCAGTGTTAATTTGTTTTATCCTTGAATATTTTAAATGACAACCGCCTTGTTATACTCAGTACGGCTATGTGATCATGCTGTAGTCAAGTCGATGGATAGGACAACTAAATATAGAATACAGTCAATATGGTTGTTACTTTGGATTGTGGAGTTATCGCGTCAATAGCTTATTTAATCCAAACATTTTAAAATAAAAGATGTGTCTTCATTACTTACTAGGTATATTTCATTGTATTTCTTTTCATTTGTACATTCAACACTAGGCATAACGAAAAATCTGACAGGTGACAGGGCAGGTCAATAGTATCACGAATGTTCCCGTTCAAGTCCTGTTCGGAGAGTTGAAATTTTGAAATATAAAATCAACAAACTCCGTTGATAATTGCAGTATAGTCTGAGCTATTATTATAAATACTTAGTCAAGTTAATTAATGAAAAGTCATTTCATGATTATTACACAGAGAATACCACTGAAGTATTCAATAAACGTTTATGCGTGAAAAAACTTTTACGTCTGAAGAGCACTACAATATGCAAACTCATATTTTGTGTGTGTGTCATACCATTGAATCACCAAACTTACTTTTGGTAAAGAAGAAGTCAAGAGTTCTACGAAAGGTTATCAAGAGATTATTTTGGATCTCGTAGTGCAGTCCCTATGTGATACATTTTTCAAAAAGGTATCGTGGACTTTCCAGCAAGACTGTTCTTGACTGTGTGACTTCACACTTTATATTATTATGATCTGCATTATTAAAGCAAAAGTATAGATACAAATTTGTACTCAGCAGAAGCATATAAACATATAAAAACTCTTTTTATAATAATATTTTCCTTGGATACAATTTCATAAGTAGTTTACATAATTATAAGTACAGCAAATCTTAGCCATACTTAGTAAAATGTGTTAGTAACGCCGTAACCGTTATGCATATATATATATATATATATATATATATATATATAACATCAAATAAATTAAGTAACTAGTTGTAACATTATTATTAGGTTGTATAGGAAAGTGGGTAATGAAAGAGGGGTTAAAAACTATACGATGTATGGTCAAAAGGTAAAATGGTCTCACACCCGTTTAAACAAACCCGTTCGCCCCTTGTTACAAAACATGTAAAAGTACAGTCATGCAAATTGTTGTTAAGCTATTTAATAGACCATGAACTATTCTATACTAAATGAAACAACGTCCATATTAAAATTTATCAGTTTTATTTTATATTTCGTTGACAACTGTACTCTTTTGCCGTATATATTTACAAGGGGGCGTACGGGTGCTTCAAAAATATTAAAAATATATTCGCCCCGTAGCAAGGGGCGATTAGATACAAGGGGCGAAATAACGTTTTTAGGTAATAGGGGCAAACTTAAGGGACGAATGGGTGCGAGGCCGGTAAAATTCAAGTAACCTGATTGGTAACTATTATATAAAAGAATACTGTACCTATCCGTAAGTATTGTTTGTAAGTTTTCAATTAACTATTGTATGTACTAAAAGCACAAACCAGCGTCGTCCTCTCTTACATCTATTATAATAGCGAAGGTATGGATGGATGGATGTGTGTTACTCAATCACATCAGAACAGATGAACGGATCTGGATGATATTTGGCACAAAGATGGATTACGATCTGAAATAATTCTGGAAAAATGTACGGTTCCCGTGAGATTTCGACGCGAACGAAATCGCGACAACAGCTAGTATTTTTATAACTCTTTCAGTTTATCTCATGGTTATTTATTTAAAAAAAAAACAAAAAGAAAGAAAAGACAAATAGGAAACAACAGCAGCTTCGAAAACTGCATGGTAAAACAAACGAGGAGACAGAAACTGAACAAAGATCTACAAGGAAGTCTGTTTTACTTAAACTTACTTCCTTGTTCACAACTATACCACATACTAAGATCTCTTCCAGCTCTGCTTCTAGGTGTAAATAGGGACCATAAAAATTGGTGCGATAATTGTGCTAACTTTCGGTTATGAAATAATTTACTTTACATTTTGTGACAAAGCACGTTATGAAGGTGATAAGTTTGAATAAATTGTACAGTTGAATACTACAACAGCGGTGACGGGAAAACTAACGCTCAATCTTTGGTTACGAAACTTCTGGCTATGTATTTTTACGATAAAATAAATTGTACACTGATTTTAGAGCACAAACTCGTAATGATGTATTTATCCGTTTACAGTTTTTTGTATCATAAAATCATCTCGATATATGTACTTTCACACGTTTTCATTAAAATGTTTAGAAAGCAGCAATGATTAATAAACTGTTTCTGATTACTGCGAGGAAATTATAAATATTGGGCATGAATTGTCTTGCTAGCTATATTTAACTTGATAGGTGTTTACAGATCTTTTATAGAATGCTATTATAATACTAAGCATAGCAAGATGAAAACATAACTCATTATAAACATGAAAACGATTTCATATAAAAGGCAGACGTAGACTTATTTTAATGACATATCGATCCAAGTGTTCGGTCAATGACTTTCCATTCACGACAAGCCTAAATTGCTTATCTTATCAATGGCTTCCCTTTCATGTTTTTAATTAGATACGAGCTAGCTTTATACGCCCTACCCATTAAATTTATTTTTGATGTAGGATTAGCTAAAAAGTGAACTACGCAATAGAATTTTAAGTCAACTGACTTTTTTTTAACTTAGGGACGTTCATGTCAAAACGGCCCGAGGCCGAGCTGTTACGGGGGCAGCGGTACCTCTCAGTCTAGTTTGGACTTATTCATATCACACCGGACAGAACACGTGCCATAGCTGAGTAATAGCCAGTCCATGGGTGGGGCACGGCAGTGTTAAAATATCGGGTATGGTCCCCAGCTTGACTGGAGGATCATTTTGCTGTCCGTCCGTCCGAAGGTCTGTCTGTCTCTCAAGACCCTTTTTCTCAGGAACGCGTGGAGCTATCAAGCTGGAATTTATATCAAATACTCAGGTATACTGTCCCTTGGAGCTGTGAAAAAATCAAACTTCTAAGCCAACGCAATCAAAAGATACAGCCGTTTATGTCACAAATTTCCTCAAATTTTCGACACTCGCAAAGGAATCAAAAAAAGCAACGTCTTTTAGCACAGATAAAGGAAAAATTGCGAAAACCGTAAATTTTTAGTTACATCATATAATAAAAATATTTTACGGAACCCTCGGTGCGCGAGTCCGACTCGCACTTGGCCGGTTTATTTGTATTTGAGTTTTCTATTTGAATCTACAAGATATCTGCTGTGCCTTATCTCTTATCGCAACCACTCTCTTTTCTCAATCAAAACAACATCCTCAAGATGACCTACAGAGGCAAGTTGCATTTCGCCACTTTAATGTATCCTATCATGTTCAACCAGATACCGACATACCTTCACGAAAAATTGAGATGGACACATGACTATTGCAGATATTCTTTGTGACCAACCATTCTGCAAGCGTCCCAAGTCACAATACAGCCTTAGAGGGAGTTTAAGTATGCAGCAACACGATGTTGGAATGACCTTCCTCCACCCCTCGCTACATAAATTGAAAACTCATTTAATTTACACTTAAAAAGGTATTTTTTACACTTATCAAGATCGTGTTGAATAGCAAATCATGTTATTTGTGATTGAATGTAGATACAGAAGTATGCTTTTTTAAATTAATTTGGCCTAAATACATATATTAATTCATTCATTTTCATATTCATTGAAAAATTAATACATTCATTTTTATATTCATTAATATATTAATCACTACATATTATAAAACAAGTCCCCCGCCGCGTCTGTCTGTCTGTTTTTGATAAGCTCAATAACGCCCGAACGGATTTTCATACGGTTTTCAGCAATAAACGGAGTGATTCATGAGGAAGGTTTAGGTGTATAATTCATTAAAGTTTTGTGTAAAATGGCTGAAATATGACTGAGTGTTGAAGATGTCGGAAAAAAACAATATATGCTTTGCTACCTGTGCGAAGCCGTGGCGGGTTGCTAGTACAGATATAGTAGTTAATATTGTCAATATATACAATGTCATCCAAATTATTAGGGTTTTTGAACAGTTTTTTTCATATTAATTTTTATAGCGAATAAAGAGCTTTCAGCAAAAAAAAAATTAAAGAGAATGTATTACTATTGGCGGTTGAGTGCCAACTGCCAATAGTAATACATTCGCTTGATTTTCACTACGGTGTTGTTGCTTATTCTGATATAGCCTCAGGCTGAGCAACATCTTTTTTGACAGATACTGGGACGCATACTGCATACATTAGGTTATTATTGTATGAATAGGTCCATCCAAGGTTCTTTTTGTTATTTTTGTAAATACAGTACAATAACAGTAAATATAGTAAAAATAATAGTAGTAATTCTGTGTATTAAATAGTCAATAATTATAGTTATTAGTTATGCAATTGACTGTAATATATATATATATATATATATTTTTAATATCATTGTTTCCTAATAACCTTCGGTTAATACTATTTATTCTACGTTTTCAGCAGAAGGTCTCGTGTCTTTCAACCAAACAGAGAAAAATTATTGTGGTTCTGTGAAGTCGCCACAGCTCCAGAGTACGGCAACAACGTCTTCGTGATTGTATAACTTTACTTTATAAGAAAAAACTTTAATAGAGACGATATCTATTGAACTTATCTGCTATGTAGACGCTGTAATAAAAATCATGAACCACCAAATTAGTGAAGTAGCTACTTGGCGAAACAAAAACCTAGAAAATGTGCGGGTAGATGAAGTAAACTCTACCGTACGGACTCAACGACGGAGTCTGACCACGGTCAGTGTCACTTATACACAAATACAACCCTTAATACATCTAATTGTATACCTGCTCACCATTAGGCGGACTGTTTGCCGTTTTAAAAGAACAAAATGTTATTATTGAAGCCGATCTTTGAAGTGCTCAAAGAGACATTCTAATTTGGGTCACAGATATTAACAGTCAATTTATTGAACCTACTCCAATTAACTCGGACAGAAAAGCTATTACTTTCAGAAGTAATGGAAGTGGGGTTAGCCTTTAAAATAAAAAAAATAGTTTTAAAAGACAAAGAAGGTTCAATGACAAAAGAGTATAAAAAATTATAAAAAGTGTGAGGTTATCTCATTATGGTAAAATGGTAAAATCTTACCGAATTAATGTTTCATAAAAATCATTAAGTGATTGCTATAGTCAATCATCTAAAACAGCATATTTAGAACTAACTGGTAAGTTCATCATATGACAGTCGCGTGCGCATATCGGAGCAGTAAACAGCGCGGGCGCCGCTTCTGACCCGTGATAGCGCTCCACGATAACGCATTGATAACACATTGACCGCTGGTCGCTTCACTGACAATACGCCTTATTTGAGATGTTACTAGCATACGGAATATATAACTATTGACCACGTAATTATTCCTTAACCAAGTTTACATAACACTTGCAACGAACTAGAACCGGGTAAACACGAAATTCGGATATATCTGACTACTGATGTCAATTACCTAAAAATAGTCTTATCTAAAAATAGTTATGTTTTAAAGAGATACCCTTCGGCCCAGGAAGCCTTTCTACAGAGACACCGGGTTCCAACGAGAGCGGGAATATGGCTGTTCTTTTAACATACCGTAGGCTCATGGTGTTTTAATGACCTTTATATAATATGTATTCATTGCTATTTTGCCAAAATTTATTTATGTTTAATTCACGACAACACAATTACATCAAATATTACATATTTTTAATAGAATTAGACACATTGGTGAATGTGACCTAATGTTAAAAATAATATGGGTAAAATTCAAACACTTTTGATGGGACGAAAAAAAAAAGGATTGTCATAAAGCAACCCTTAAAAGACAAAAACCGGACAAGTGCTAGTCTGACTCGCGCGTTCCGTAAGCAAACAAACTTGTATGTATGATAAATATGATAATACATCCATTTCGAGAACCAATTCTAGAAGATTTTTGCCCGTTTTTTTGAGAGAGACAAACTTAACTTTGCAGTTCTTAAAATACTCTCCCATACCGATTCTCAACAAAGTCAACTTTCCAACCGCAAAATATAAGTTTGTAATCACAAAAGCATTTTTTTATGTGATATAACAAAAAAATTAACGACTTTCGGATTTATTCCATTACTTGTGCTATCAGACCTTGCTTTTTACCATATTTCATGTTTCTAGGTTAATGGGAAGTACCCTATAGGTTTTGATTTACCTGCGAAATGTTGAAATTTGTTAAAAGCTAAGGCCTAATGGCCGTATCTTTTGATTGCGTTGACTTAGAAGCTTGATATTTTTATAGCTTCAAGGGACTGCTGGCATAAGTATTTAAGTATGATGTTAATTTCAACTTGATCCCTACACGGCTTCCTGAGGAAAAGGGTGTTGACTGACACACAGACAGATATAACAACAAATTAACAACTTTCGGATTTTTTTCCTTTACTTGTTGTGAGATCTTGCTTCTTACCAAATTTCATGATTCTGGGTCAATGGGAAGTACCCTATAGACTTTGATTTACCTGCGAAATGTTTAAATTTGGTCTAATCTAAGGCTTAAATGTTCCGTATTCCGTATGTTTTGATTGCGTTGACTTAGAAGCTTGGTTTTTTAGAGCTTCAAGGGACCGCAGACATAAGTATTTGGTATTAATTTCAATTTGATGCGTCTTACCTGGGTTTCTGAGAAAAAGGGTGTTGACTGACAGACAGACAGACGGACAACAAAGTGATCCTATAAGGATTCAATTTTTTTCTATTGAGGAACGGAACAATAAAAATGACGTCTGTCAACCTACTATTACTTTATAATGTATCTATTGCCACCCCTAGGCATTTTAATACAATTTTCATACTATAATAATAAATGTAATTGATGAATCTCTCATAATAACGTTGTTTATTAGCCTATTCCATCATCAAGATCACATATTATATATTTATATACAGTATTTAATTTACAAAAAAATATTTTTTTAAACTACTTGATGCAAATATTTTCAAACCTTGGTGAGAGGTTAACTCGATGACAACTGGAACTAACAGTTTTGTTTGTTTCTCGAACATTCAACCGGAACAGGTTCCCCAAACGTCTCTAGAGAGCGAACCTTTGATGTTGTAATTATAGCAATATTATTGATGGTTATAAACTCGTCAAATAAATATTAAAGTTATTACGTCCATTAATTATATATTTATACTGTTTGTTTGTTTGTTCATTGGTTCGAATGGGAGCGTCCTTAACATCAATGGAGTTAGAAATCTGGAAAGCGTATATTAATTGCGCAAATCGTAGACATAGTCCGAAAGGCGTTTGCGTTGACGCGTGAATTTGTGAATGACTCTTACTTATACGTGCTAGATTGTAGACGTATTTATAATAAATGTTCTTTCTGCGAGCTTCTATTTGCCCAAAGAGCTTTTATTCACGATGATATGTAGGATAATAATGGCTACTCCTCTCTAGATGATAGTATTGGCAAGTAATCTGTTGTATTGGTTCCACGTAAAGTCTAATGTAAAACTCTGTAGGTACTTACTAGACACTCACTACGTAATGTCTAGCTTCTTGTCTACATTATGTATTAAGCAGAATATCGTAAGAATAATTGCAGGAAAAATGTTTAAATGACTTAATTTATACAAAATGTTAATACTTGAATTTGGGAAAAGAAAGTCGCTTCCGTTACTTATTTTGCAGTTTTGTTCAAGCTGATTTTTAATAAGCAAAATATTTTTGATTGATCATTGATTACTGTCCGAATTATTTAAAGATCGCGTCAAAAGTTTGTTTTAATTACATAAAAGTAAACATCTCAAATGTTGAGTATATTAGGCGAAATTAACTTCTTAAGTTAAAAAGGAGGACATTTTCAAGTCATAATAATACATCTATTCCACTACATATATACACTACTCTATCAATAGTTTAAAGTGTCACTCACGGGTCCTCAGTATTTGGGGTTACTTTTACTGATTTGTCTGTAGAGTTATGAAGATCATATTATAAAAAATTAATGTCTTCATTTAACAAAATATGCCAACATTTGAATTATAAAGTACATTTGAAGGTTGACTCTTTCATTTAAGCAAAACTTCGCATAAATTTTAATATTATGTTACATGGCAAATGGCAACAGATAATATGCATGGGCGGTTCTTTAATTTGTCTAAATAGTGTACGTGCACAGCTAACCATTATTAAATTATTACAGGAAGTCCTTAACAATAATATTAAAGCCTAAAGATGTTTCTTAAAGTGATATCTATATTGTTTGTTAAATATATTTGTAATGTATACAAAATGATTCAATGAATTATCTCTAGGTATCTCTAGGAAATTCTTTGAAACAATATTTTATCAACCTCTTGAATTTGGGTTAAGATATTTAAACGATTAAAAAGAAAAGTCTCGACTTTAATTTTTCAGCATTGATTATTTAAAGACAGTGAATGTTTTATATTATATTCTTGCGCATTGCCATGAGTATTCCCACTTTTATTATTAGGAACACATCTGATTTGCTCACCAATCGACCTTGGACTAAAACGTACACTGTTATCAAAACTAGTGCTTGTCGTAAAACATTGTGTAATACTAAATAAACATTTTATATTGATATTTCTAAAGAATTGATAAAGTTGACGAAAAGAAAACATTGAAACGTCTCATGATTTTAATTGTTAATCTGCCTGTTTCGCTATCTTGGCAAAAGTGATTATTACAGAGTGTACAAGGAGCAAAGCCTTACAGACTTACAGAGTATTTTTGTAGTCTTGGTTTTTTTTTTATGTAGTTGGTAAACGAGCAGACGGGTCACCTGGTGGTAAATGACTGCCGCCGCCCATGGGCACCCGCAACTTAAAAGCCACAAGTGCGTTGCCAGCCTTTAAGGTGGGAGTATCGGAAGGGGGGATGGAGGGGAGAGGGAAAGGTTAGGGCCGCCCGTAACCTCACTCACTCGGCGAAAAGTAATGCAAGCTTTACTTTACTGCCGGTTTTCTGTGAGGCCGTGTAATCACTCCCGTCGAGCCGGTCCATACGTGCCGAAGCATGGTTGTCTCAAGAAAAAATATGGTATTTAGAATACTTTTATTTACAAGGTATTTCCCGCAGCTTCGGGTCCAATACCTTCTGGGTGAAACTACTCAACTGTGAACAAAAAAACAAACTCACATTCGTATTTATTGTATTATATAAGTTAGAATAAGGTACGTTACTAACGTAGAGAAGAACACAGCAATACACGGACAAGTTTAGCGTAGGTCGCGCTTAATGGTAATCAATTACTTACCTACTTCATAAAAGCTTGCTAGGTATATATATCAGGGATGTCTGTTGTATGTAGTGTAGATATGTGTATTAGTGAGTATTTACTGTGTTTCGAGGTTATCTTAGTAGGTTAGCCTTTTCTGTAATCAGTATCTTTCAGTGTTTTAATACTAACAGCAGGATCTGAGAATTTATCTTAAAGAAGCATATTATACAAATAGTAGACTGAAACACAAATAAAAATAGTAGACTAAAATAGACTGTTATTTACAAATTGTCTATTTTCTTTATATTTTTAATTGTTGTGCACTGCGAGTTACCTACTTCCATATAGTTATAATTCATCCTAAGGTTGTCTGTAAGAGATCGCAGACTGCGATAAGACCGCTAATTGTACTGTTACTTAATATTACATGTCTAGATTGTATAATACTTTTTTGGTGTGCAATAAAGAGTACCTATCTATCTATCTATATATAAATAAAATAAGTACCTATGTGAAGTACATGACATGGTCAGGTCATATTCATATACAAACTAGCTGCCCCGACAGACTTCGTTCTGTCAAAGTTATTAATTGACGTCAAATGTTTGACAGCTGGGTGGGACACTATTTTCCTCACAATTTTTACATATTTTTTTTTATAAGAACTTTCCTTGTGCCTTAACGAAAATTTGAAAAAAAAAATAGCCGAATTGGTCGAGCCATTCTCGAGTTTTGCGCTTAGCAACACATTTGGCGATTCATTTTTATTTATATAGACAAAGTCGATGTCGTTTCTTTCTTTATAACTATATAATATGCGATAAAAGAGTAAATGTAGGTCAATTTTATTTATTAATATGATCACGCTTAATACGTTTTCCCGCTACGCATTTAACGTCAGTCCCTGCAACTTGACAAATGTTTTCATATTATATTTTATCACCCTAAATATACACAAGCAGCGAAGTTGACGTGGTGCTGAAGAAGATAAAGAAGAGTCAACTCTGATTGTGTCAAACGCTTAGCATTATAAGCAGTTAACGCTTTGAGGCGAAAGCGAAGATGCACTGCAAGATTTTAGTTATATTGAAAGTCTTGTATTTACTAATGAATGCAAATCTCTTTGTCAAACCAAAATAAGTGATTACTTTAAGTAAGTATTAAATATAAATAATACATACACGATGATGTAACGTAATTTTAAAATACATACTACATAAAGTTATAAGAAAGTTATTAGAATAACTTCCTAATAACTTTATAAATATGTAATTTAATACCTTCACAAAATTAATGCATAATACGTTTTATATTTCCTATCATACATTTCACAGCACGCTTTCTCGCTTGAAACGCGTTTTAGCTAGTCCCTTTGAAATCATCTTAAACGGGGTTTCCTGTATTTATCATCACTACATATTATAAAACAAAGTCCCCGCCGCGTCTGTCTGTCTATTCGCGATAAACTCAAAAAGTAAACGGATTTTCATGGGGTTTTCACCAATGGATAGAGCGATTCATGAGAAAAGTTTAAGTATATAATTTATTAAGGTTTTGTGTAAATTGGTTGAAATATGATGATTGTTGAAGATGTCTCTGCTACCCGTGCGAAGCCGGGGCGGGTTGCTAGTTATATATATAATATAATGCGTAGAAGATAGATAACTATCTTCAAGTAAGTTGAAACTTTTTCAGGGGTCAAATTACCGTTAAAAGTTTCTAACACAATACTATCAATGCACTGCTACTATTCGGTTTTCCACATAATATGAGTTTTAAGACGTTTGGTGTTTGAAGTTATCTACTAGTGTACTACTACTACTAGTGTAGCACTTAATGATAAAATCGATTTAAAGAATTTCGATTCAATAAATCTAGCCGATTAATTAATTATATTGAAGAAAGAATCGTTTTACGCACAATAATAAAACAGATTTATTAGTTTTTAATTATGTATTAACCTTCAATTAGGTAAGTAGGATCGGTAATTTATGACGGAGAAAATACTTTTGATTTTGATTCATATATATTTTGATAGCATCGGCATCAACAATATCCACATCAGTTGCCACTACTTTCTTTATTTATTTCCTATTTGTGGGCGAAGCTGATTATCTTCAGTGAAAGAACCACCATTACTTTCCTGAGTGGTTCGAGAAACGGTGCTCCTTTAATATCCAACACACTTGTCACTCAATCCAAAATGTCTGAAAGAGGCAATAACGTTCCGCCATCATCTTGTTCCCGTTCAAAATAGGGGCTACTTTAAGACTTGACTACCCAGAACAATCTTCTTCGTTACTTTACCCACAAGTAGTATATACCACAAACAACAAAAACTTACGATAAAAAATCATAACATAAAATACCGCATATAAAGCATACATAGACGTGATTACGGTGAGCGATGGCGGCCTATCCTCTGTTAAGATAGTGTTGCATACATACACATAATACAGTTTCTATATTATGTTTCCAAATATAGAATTTTACGAGAAAATGCGATATCAATCGATATCAATATCGATATAATAAAGTCCCAATCACGACACTTCACTAGAAATATCATCGATGTTTCAACTCGCGTCCGTTTTTTACGTAAAAAAGGCTAGATTGCCGAATGCCGACCCGTAGTCGTTTGCTATACTAACTTTTAAACTTTCGCGTCCATGATATTATATTGAATTATTGATCGCGTTCATTCAACATAAATAATTATGTAGGTTATAATTGTAGTTGTTTCAAATATTAAAATATTTTGATAACGATTATAAATGTTATTAAAATATTTACTCGATTATAACGATGTCATTGTATTAATCTCTATGAAGACACGAAGATGAAGCTGCTTTTTACAAATTGAATTTTTAAGTAAATATTTTAAATTAAGTTTCAGGTGGAGTAATACAAAAGGATGCTTTGAAATTAAAATTAAGACATTTTTATTAATTAGGGTAAATATTTTGAAAGTTATATTTTTATTTTTAACGATAAATAAACTGTGAAATGAATGAAATCAAGTGTCACAGAATTCATGCTATGTGAAAAATGGTATAATACAATTATTCACTCACTCAGTAGGTCATAATTGATTTAAATGTGATAAAAATTTTATCATGAGGTATAATGAGTAGATATTTTTTGTAGATAATGGTATATCTGTAGATAAACATTGCAGCAACAGTAGGTGCGCAAGTTGAATGCAATCGGTGCCTGAGGTGAAGGGCGGAAGCATCTCCCCGCTGCCAGCAAAAAAATATTTTTTCTGGCTGATGTTATAATTAACTGGGTCATAATATCTTTTAAAAAAGTACAACCGACTTTAATGATTTAAAAAAATATTAAATGGAACTTACTACACATTCCCTTCTCATTAAAAACAGTAATTAAGATCTGTTTACAATAATAATTGGCAAAGATTTCACGTGACATAAACCCAACAAATACAGTCAACTTGAGAACCTACTTCTTTTTTGAAGCCATAAATCGATTCGATAAAGAAGTCATTCCAAAATCAAACTTATTAGGTACCTATACTTCACTTGAGACAGACAGACACCGCGTTGAAAGCACAAGAAGTTCTCTTTAACACACTAGGCCAATATTGTTATGCAGACTGTGACTAGGCATAAAGGCATAGAACAGTACTTACCTACACACAGCGGTTGTTTGTGCAAAATTCATTCATACCAGAGTGGGACTACAGGGCACACATAACGTACAGAATCGCACATAAGCTGAATGCTGATGAAGAATTTGAAGACAATTTACTGCGTTTATTTGAGTCCTCGAAGCATATATAGCTATGAGTGGCGACTTCTATTAAGTCGAATTTATTCTAATGACATGATGCCGCATCACTCTGCTTCGGTTAAAAAGGTACTTTCAAGGTTTCCTATCGCTAATTACACGAACCTCATTTCAAAGGTTTTAGCAATCGTTTTGCTAACTGCTATTTATGTAGTTAATTAACATTTTTGATGTCTTGTCAGGAGAAAAATGTTATCCGAATATAGAGAAAATGATATAAGTTTTTAAAATAAAAATCATCAATTTTTCATTTATTTTAAACAAGTAGCAATTACTAGCCTTATTGCTCGCATTGTCGCGCGTAAAAGAATGATTTCGTTTTCGTCAAGTATTATAAGGAAAAGAGGATAGAGTTACCACCAAAATCGTTGATAGACCTTTGTTATTTTTTTTTGTGCTCAACAGGTAACCATAAATTAGTAAAACATATATTTTTAATCTATATTTATCATGATTTAGGCCATTTGTTATATTCACTTTGAAAAAAAAAAACATAATTTAATCAGTAATTATGTTTTTGAGCTGTTTGAGGTGTTCGTTAGTTCCGTTTACAAGGAACTAGCCAAGCTACTGATTGACACTTCTCGTGACCTGAAGGCGGGGCTATTTCTTGCACAGGGAATTAGCATTGCCATTCAACCTGGCAATGCTGTCAGCCTTCTGGGAACGCTACCAGTAGGCGATGGGCGGAGGAGCTCTTTGATGCATGCGCATGTAAATAGTACTTAGTTCTTTAGTTGTAATTATGTATAATTGTGTGTACAGTATTTTTATTAATGTTATGTTTATCTAGCTTTTGATTATTTTGTTTGCACAATGCACACTGTGTATTTAGGCGGCTTCCCGGGCACGAAGCGTGATTCTGTGGATTATTCGCGCACGGCCGAGGACCACCGACACGCACCAATTCTCTTCCAACGGTGCGTGTCGGTCTTGAGATTCGAAGCTATTTTGTCATTCTAAATAACCAAGTCAAAAAGAACGTATCGCTGCAGCTGCGGTTTTTATGGTATATTTAGTTGAAGCTTTGGCATGCTCGTCTGCGTTTATACGGAAGACCACAAATCGCAGCGCACCTTTGAAGTTACCGACTCGCCAATAGAGACGTGTCTGCGCTTTTACAGACGATGTTCTAACCACGGTGGCGTCGCACTATGGAAAATGGTAGAACAATGGCATATCAAAAATCGTTTTAACTAAAGTCGTTACTGGCACACTTTTTAATTTTATTGAATAGTCTATGAGTTGAACTTTAGTATAATGTAGTCATTTTACATAAATTACATTTAAAATATTCTTTTATTACCACAAAGTTTATGGTTCTTATGAATTCCCAATTCAGGTCTAATGGATTTAATACATTCAAATTAATTTCTTGTAAAATTTTATGGGAATAGATATAAAGTATTATACATTTCGATAAAGCTCATTGTATATAGATTTTAAAACAACTCTAAGGTTGTAAGATTCGTGTTTCTATTTCCATGTAAAAAAAAAATAACAATAAAATAAGGAAAATAGGCAGTTTTTTAACTTCACCGAGACTTTTGACCATGCCCTGGCAACTCGGGAACAATTTTTTTTTTTTAAAAGAGCCGTCTTCACCTGATTCATAAAACTGTTATTCTAGGTTACCATATTTTACCGTCACACATTACACCACCATACACCGTATTTTATATAACTTGTCAAGTTTGTATATTCATTTCACCAGGTTTGCCGTTCTTAACAATTCCGTGATTAATATTAAGTAAAAAAAGTTTAAAACTTTTATTCATTCATATTTAAAATAATAAATCATTGTTTCGAAATAAAATAAATTATTACTTAGACAAAAGACAATAAAGTAGTTAACCAGTATAACACGCTGGCAACTCAGGTCTATGTCTAAATGTCAAATGTCAGAAAAAAAATCGCCAGTCTGTTCTTCGAGCGTCGTAGAGTCCATAATAAAATATTTTTTTTTTTTATTAAATAATTTAAATTATTTTTTGTTTGTAATAAAAGTGATAAGATTTATTGTAATAGTAAAGCATTTTTCGCTATGAATTGGTGCAAATAAGTGAACAATGTTCTCAGAGTCAAAAGGAGTTCTACATTTTATAAAAGTGGTGACAGTGACAGTTCCTATATGCTTCAAAACCTTCTAAAGTCTTGTAAATGAAATGATAATAAAATATGTTATTAATAAACTAATTAAATTAGACTTTTGTGTTATTTATTCCGTTCTCATAACTATACATTATAGCTATAGCTTTAAGTAATAATACATTTTTACCCCTGTAGTCAGCGCCTCTTTAGGTGAAGTAGGGAACTAAAGTTCCCGTGCTTTGCGGTCAGAGGCGCTGTCCTACACAAAACGAGTTGCCAGTCTATTTCAGTATAATATATTTTAGTTTATGCTTTTGACAGTTACCGATGTCTCCCGGTGCTTTGCATTTGATGTTGTTTGGTAGCTTAGATATTCATAAATAAGATTTTTAAAAAACAGCTGCGGATATGTGCGGTTTCCAAAGCTATTGCGAAAAATGTGATAAAAGTCAGGAAACGGAAAACCTTTATCTGTTGCGGTTTCTAATGTATTTGATGTAGACTATTTATTTGACTAGTTTGCAGTATGTTTTTATATTAAATATTTATTATAATTGATAATGGGGCGTTTTATCTGTATTGCACTCATCTTGTGGTAAAACTTTAATCAACAAAATGCACACTACCCTTATTTTTCAAGTAGTACTTATATAAAGAGTTGATATATTTATGTTGCTATCATAAATTCGTAGGTGTAACTAAACAGACGTTCAATTATTGAGTATTTTTTCATAATTACTAGTACTTTCAAGTGTTCTAAGCATGAATTATTACTTTCATATAAAGAAGGAAAACACTTGAAGCACTATCAACAGTTATAAAAGAAAATTATGTTTCTGAAGACAACGTGTGTTTCTTTATCAGTGATTTTCAAAGGAATATTATTCCATCCTTTAATAAACGATGGGCCGAAGCGTCACGGATAAAGGATTATTTTTTGAAAAAGAACATTAATTGGTTGGATTCAGAATATTTAGTAACTTTACCGAATTCGGAAGACGTAACAACTGCCTCCACGCCATCTACTGCATCTGGAAAACGTGGAAGACCGTGTATCTCTTATGGGGATGCGTCAGAATCAAGCAAGAAAAGAAAAAATACCATGCTACTTAGTGAATATGGATTTGAATACATCTACAATGCCTATCTTCAGGGATTACGTTCAAAAAGAGATGGAAGAAGCAAGACTTGTGGAAGCACTAAAGCTTGCTGACAGTGATAAAAATACCTTATATTTGAATCTCATAACGTAAGCCTGAGAAAAATGCTAATGGATCAAGAAGCCTCGAGTGTTTTAATTGATTTAGATTTAACGAAATCACAATATTTGTATTTCAGGAATTTAACTAACGAACGAAACTGTTTTATATTCCCACTATATATAAAATACAAGAAATCAAACAGACTTGCTATGTACCATCCTCAGCAATGAAAATTACAAATACACATGCAAAAATATTGAATCTTCAAGATTTATTCGACCACACTGTAGCTAGGATTTTAGCCATAGATTCGGTGTATGAGAATGAATTGAGAAATTTACTTTTATACAGCAAATGGGGCTGTGGTGGTTCATCTGGTCAAAGCCAGTACAAGCAAAAAACTTCCAGAGGAGTCTGAACTTATTTGTTTTTTTGTTTATTACTTCTTTAGTGCCTATCAAATTAATCGATGACCTAATGGGCGCTATTGTCTGGCAAAATCCAGTGCCTTCGTCTCTCCTGAAAAAACTAATACTCTTGTGGACGAAACTTTATTTCGTCCACAACAGTATTAGTCATCAAATCATTTCTTTGGGCCCATCATTGATTAATAAAGAAGGCGAAGGAGTGAATGTAAAGCATGAACTTTTTCTGACAACGATAGATAGCAAAGTAACACAGGTATTAACAGATATGCCTTCTGGTTCTACATGTACAATTTGCGCAGCTACTCCACGGCAAATGAACGATTTAACTTAAGTGACTGCTAGACCTGAAAATAAAAATTTATATCAATACGGACTTTGTATATTACATGCATGGATCCGTTGTTCCTACAACCTTTCTTTTCAAACATGGGCAGCCACAAGTGAAGAAAAGAAACGACTAAAGCAAGAAAAGAAAACTCTAGTACAAAAACGTTTTCGTGAGGAGCTAGGATTAATCATCGACAAACCACGACAAGTGGTAATACTAATGATGGCAATACCTGCCAGAAGATTTTTTACACTGCAGATTGTTCTGCTGAAATCACAGGAGTGGATGTAAATTTGATTAAATGATTTTACATAATTCTGCAAGCTCTTTCATCAGGTACAATGATAAATGCTGAAAAATTTGGCAACTATGCTGCGGAAACTGCCAGAATCTATGTGAGTAGTTATGAATGGTACTTACTACATGCGATCTTCAGTTCACAAAATTTTTATTTATGGTCAAAGTATCATAAGGCATGTTGCTGTGCTTCCTATTGGTCAACTTTCAGAAGATGCGCAAGAATTTCGTAATAAAGATTATAAAAAGTTCGCCTGCATCATGCTCTCGATCAACTACAAATGAGGACGTACTTCATACTCTTCTCTATAAATCAGACCCGTACATTTCCAGTCTCAGAAAAACATATGTCAAAAGTGTAAAGGAGCTTGATGAAGATACTCTAGATCTTCTGAAATTAAATGAACTCATTTCAGATCCCGAAGTTCAGCAAGTATAATTTAGCATAGATAAATATTTTTTCTCCTATACATTTTAACTATAAATTGGTATTAAAAAACTATCAAAATTTCATTAAACAAATTATATTTAATTAAAAGTTTTAATTGCTTATTTAAGTAGGTAAGTACTTTATTATTTTCCTTTATAATAGACGAGTATAATAATGTTTTTTATTCACAACATAAATAGTATTTTCACTAAGGAAATAAAATAAAGGTAATTTTTTCAAACATTTTGTTTTCGTTAATTTTTTAACATTTACTACTAAAATAAATCCCGACAAAAGTATAACACCTGAAGCCTTATATACTACTCTATATTTGTGCAAAATTCATCATATCACGCACCGTAAACCGGCAGCTACCTTTACACATGTCATGTTAAAACTAGGTCAACCAACGTAATATTCAGAAAAACTTTTAACTTCTTATTCTTTACCTACTGAATTTTTGTCTATTTTTTTTATAAAAAGCAATGTTACGTTGTAATTTTTCAATGACAGACGTTCGTGTTGCAAAGGTTAAGTTAAGACGTCTCGTAGTTCGGTAGGTAATAATATAAAATATAAAATCATAATTTTCTCTTGCGAGACAATCCGCTTTAGCGCTTTTCGACCTGCCCACATTTAATACCCTATAATTTGACGTAGATACATAGGTGTACTTCGGCGTAGAGGTGGCGTACCAAACCTTTAAGTAATGCAAAGATTACACAAGGTCAAATGTTTATGGGACGGAAGCGTCCGCCTCTCTTTCTAATAAAATACCAAGTCCTAACATTACGGGAAGCAACGTGAATACAGGACTGATCTATTTTTAACGTGAGGAGGTTCTGAAGTGAACCCGTGTGTGACCACGAATTACTTTTGATTGCTTTTATTAAACGACAGATCAGAGATGTATAATTGTATAAACCGATGTTAACAGTTAGATTTATTAATTAATAGAGTCCGTTTAAGTATTTCAAACCAATACAGTTTGTACTTTGTTTGTGTATTAGCGCTAATACTCAATTCATTACTTCTATAGAAATGTGCAATGGCATAATTAACATAATTATGCCATTGCACATTTCTTTTCATTTTTCTTTTTACTTTATTGGTTATTCACCAAAATAAGGACACATCGGTTTGTTTACAAAATAGGGACACTGTTAGTATAGTGTGTGACGGTACATGGCGAAACAAAAATATTGAAAATATCGACAATGTGCGGGTGGATGAAGAACCTTCCAACGACGACGGAGGGCGTGTGCCACTGAGCAGCTTTTTGAGACCTATAGTTCACATCTCAGTGCCATAAAGCTCATCAAAAGCAAATTTAGAGACCTCATAATATGTAAGAATTTAGTGTAAAAAGTTGCACAGACATAAACATTGACGTAGTTCCAATAAATAAAACAAAACACTATCTGGAAAGTTGAAATCGCGTAGTCGAAGGCCATTGGGTCAATGGACCAACAATACCAGATTTTTTGCTCATAATAAACTAAGCTGTGCTATACTATTATACTAAAAATACTTAAATGAAAATGATATCACCAAAACAACCAATGTTGGTTAGCATCATGAACTATAACAAAGGGTGTAAGTCAATTTATAGGTTAAAAAGGGGCAGAAGTTCGTAACAACAAATTTAGAGGCTACGTCAATAGTGATTTACTTTACAACTCAAAAACGTCATCTCCGTAGAAGCGAGATTAGGAGAGCAGACTCCAATTAGAAAGGGGACAAGGCCAGAAGAAGTAAGAAGCGAAATACTATTCGGGTCATGTGTAAACTAATTCCCGAATTCCCAAAATTTTCTGACATTTATGCCATACATATATTGAAATCAAACATCTGTCTCTATCACTTAGGACCTGTGTGAGATGCTTCCGTGTGGCCTTTTCTTTTTTCTGTAAGTCTTTCAATTGTTTTTGTCTCCCGTTTTTTTAAGGAGAGTAACTCACCTATAATGTTTGTAACTCCTCCAATATCCTTTAAACAAATATTGTTGTGAGTTTAAGACACTTTGCTTGGGACTCGCTGAGTGTCATTCTCGGAGTGCTTAAGGGTCACTTATAGATTCTGTCAGCAGACAGAAGTCACAGCAATAGTAATGTATGTGAGTTTAGTCCCAATATACATACATATACTAAGTAAATTGGTCTCTTTTTTACATTCAGCAAAGTTTAACTGTCGAATTAAGATAAGTTCGGTGAAGACACCTGTAGAGTCAGTCGCCTCGTCTATACCCGGAGCAGTGTTCGATAGCTCGTAGTGAATATTTCAGTCAGGCAAACGCTTTTTTATTTCACTTTACCGGCCATTGGTACGACTACAGGAATGGTGCACCGATTTAAGTGGTGTCTACTGGCCAACTTCCACTCTTGTGTTCGATTTCCGAGTCAATATGTTGCGTTTCAGTCGTGACTGATACAGGTATATTAGGATGGTGTAAAAGAGAAAGAACTATTCTTGTAGGACTATGATTTAGACAATTTTATTATGGTTGGTTAGATATATTGTGCTAGAAGTTAGGACTTTAGGACCCCTCGATGTCTTCTTACTGCACTACTTTGGTCTCGTTTTCGTTACTTTATTCTATTTAAACTATTTTCGATGAAAACTATTAAGGATAAGAATTCAAAATCAGGAAATTCATATTTGAATTTGTTAAGCATAATGTTGTAAATGTTGTAGGTAATTTATTATCTGCATTGGTCCGAATATGTCGTATCGTTCATGGTTTATATAGATAACTAATAGCGTCAATAATCAATTCCTTAATTTCTCGCTACCTAATTAATCTCACTTAATGGGAGTGAGAATAATAAACAAGAAACAAGACAAATAAATGGATTTACTTAATATCCAAAATAGGAAATTTTTGTTTGACCACTATGCGTTATCGGGAGTCCCTCACATCTAGTTTGTTACAAGCACTTCAGCAATTTGACTCTTAATTTTATATTGCTATCAATTATTTCATATCTGTAACTGTATGGAAACTATCACAAGTTATTACATTATAGTTATCACAAAGTTATTGGCATAATAACTTTATAAAATTATAAAGTAGACGAAGAAATAAATCATTGGCGGACCTTACCTCTCGCACCATTGCCGTGGTTGACCGGCGCCCCGTTCACTTTGATCGGCCTCCCGTCCGCAGTACATTTCAACAGCATATTTCCAATTTAATGAACATTCACTTAAGGCGATCCATCCGTTAGATCAAAATAATAAACAATGTGAGTGAGAAAACAAAAACACACGAGTAATGTGTTATTTTGTTTTTCTTTCGCGCCAACTGATTGGTTGTCGCGCGTGACGTCAAAGTCAATTTGAAACCACTCGAGTCGACACAAATCCTTTATTTAGTTTAGCTTTTTAGTTCAAAAGTAACACGTAGTTTCAAAAGTTCACAGTACACAGTTTTACATCACAGGAAATGTATTTAGTAATAAATTGCACAAAATTTTACGTGAATTGTTCACTGATAAATAACACACACTCAATGCAACAGGCTGGCTAGCTGACTGTAATGAAAACTGCTACGATTTGTGATACGCACCACGGCTGTTGCCGTGTTTTGATTGATAGGTCAAGAAAAAAAATGAATGAAACTAGCGTGAAGTTTGTCACGAGAGCTCTATTGTTATCTCACTCTGTTCATTCGCATTAAAAATATATATAAAACTAATTTATAATCCTAATATTCTTAAAAAACTCATATTAGCTCCATTTCAGTACACTTACACATAGTTTTAACAAGTAAAAAAATCGTAGCGATGTATAAACTAGATTTGCGTATTACATAAATGCAATTATCGCTTATCACTAGACAAAGATACAAGATTTGCTTACCTTGTTAATATTTCTGTTGGCAGCCTTGCACTTAGTGCTGCAACTTTAAATAAATAAAGGTTAAGTGATCAAGATTTACTGTCAAACTGTGGATAAGATATGGACGTACAAAATAATAAATTAATAAAACTGCAGTTTAGTGACATCTTTAAAAAACATTAAGTATCACCACCGAGACCTTTCTCTGAATTTCTCTAACATTTTTAAGTATGGCAGCACCCATTTCCCATTTAACGCCATATTTATTTTGGACGCGCCATTTTGAGAATTTCTCGGGTGACGCTACGATTTTCAGCTTGTATTTTATTGAATTTACAAGATGGGCAAAAAAGATAAGAAAGGTGATACAAGTGACGGCTCCAGCGAAGATGAGTACGTAGTGGAAAAGGTCCTAGATAAGCGCACCGTGAAGGGAAAGGTAGATCTAAATGCAATATTTCCACCGTCGTATTTAGACTTACGTTCTTTTTTAATACCGAGCATGCCGCAATGTAAAAGGGAAAATATTGTGCTTTTACCGGTAATAGTAGCTTGTCATGTATAATCTACTTTAAGAATGCTATTGTCGAATCGGCAACCTATATGTTTTACACCTTCACCAAATCAAACCAAGCATGTAATGTTTTTTTCTAAATAGTCTACCGTACCGTAAAGAATTTTCCGACTTGGTTGGTCAAGTTTTTATTTATTCTAGATTTATTTCATTAACATCCGAGGAATAGTTCTAGAACGTGCTAAGATTTTTGTGCATGATGTGTAGTGTCTTATTCTGAAGTGAAGTGTATCATTCATGCTACACTTACTCAATGATACATGTAAACACTTCTTTCAATAAAGTATAGCTTTGAATTTTGGAAACTGTCCACTTACTTAGTTGTTAAAACCATTTAGACTTGCTTAGTCGTTAAAACCATTAAATGTCAACGATTCTGTATTATAACAGAATCATTGAATCTTCTAAAACATTATTAATTCTGAAAGATGGGTCTATGTATCACTGTTTACTGTTTTGAGAGAAGGATCTACAATAACTACATCTCGTCTCATCTCACCTTGCAATATCATTAACGTGTTATAACTAGGGCTTGGTATTCGAATATTTGTTTTATTCGAATATTCACCTTATATACTATTCGAATAACATGTATAGTAATATTCGAATATTTCGAATTTTTTCGGATACTACAAATAATATTTTTAGTATTAACATTTAAAATAATAATATTTTAAAACATGACAGGAATAACAAAAAAGAAATATATATTTAATGATCACTTCTGGCAACACTAACAACTCTCCGCAACAGACTATTCATTTACATTTAGATCTAAGAAAAAAATTTACATTTAATGAGGGCATATAATGTTTTGTTAACAATTCCTCCAACAAGCGTAGAATCTGAAAGAGTGTTTTCATCATGTAGGATGACATGCAGCTACCTTCGTAGTGCCTTAAATAATGACACTCTAGACTGCCTTTCATTTCTCAGGTCATATTATCAAAGCAAGAATCATTGAGTAATAACTTTTTGATACAATTTGCTTTTCAATTGTAAAGTATTTCTTAACTTTTTCATATTTTAAAATCTAGAAGTCAGATTTTTTAGTTCATAATTTTATTAACCCAAAGAACTGAATAAACAAATGACTGAATCATTATTTTGATAAAAGAAGTTGGTTTTATTGTAATTTTAGAATGTTAACTTTATGTGTATGAATAATAATACAAGAATTTATTTCATTTAATACATGTAATTGGAAAAAAATTGTTAATTGTTTTAAGAGAGGAATATTTGTTATTATTTTTATTATTAAAGTCTATCTCTTAAGTCTGCTAGTGATTTATGCCAATAAATATTTAAAAAAATTATGTTTATAAATATTTATTATTTTCTTTTGAAATTCTACCTAAGTGGCATTGTACGAATCATGTGCAATATTCAACTTAAATGACTGCTGTTCCTTACGTAGAAAATATTCGGAATATTCGAAAAATTCGTATTATTCGAATAATTCGAATAGTATTTCTTTAACTATTCAAAATATTCGAATAGTAAAATTGAATGAATACTGCAAGCCCTAGTTATAACCAGAGATGTGACTTATATTAATTATAAGTACATAGTTGGAATACAGGTACAAGATACAAAATACGTATTTGTATCTTGTATCTGAAATACTTTTTAAACCTTTTTTGTATCTTGCTCAAATACTTTTACTGTTTACTTATGCATTTGTTACTTTACAACATTATAAAGCAAAACTGAACATACACTTAAACATTAGCTTAACTCAAGGTCCCGGGTGACCCCCATGCCTTTGACGGAATTGTTATCAGACAGGTGTGTAGGTGTGGCCTCAATGGAACTGCATCAAAATATTGGTTGTGTTTAAGGGTTAAAAGAGGTTTGAGTGCTGATGTTAGTGTTAGTGAATTATAATTCGTGTCTTTTGAGAAAGCACTATCTCATAGCTCAGCATATTGGTGATAAAAACAGTTTCAAAGAAAAGCGTTAACTTGTCTGACAATTGTCAAACCGGGCAGCCGGTTGGCAATTTCTTCAGAAAACATTGCTGCTGCAGTTAGAAAAGTGTTTGTGGTTGATAGATATAAAACTTATAAAGAAATAGGAGGGACTCTTATTTACATACCAATATAAGGTTAGTGCACCATCAATTCACACACTGTTAAACAGTCTTGCTTTCTGAAAATGTATGTTGTATGGTATGCAAATAAAACACACAGTGTGGCATCACAAGTGAGTCTACTGGAATGCAAGGGAACTGGTTACATTCTATAAGGATGCCTCTGGAAAAAGCCAAACTAAATTAACCTTATGTTTATTTAGCAAAAGTAAAAAAAAATATCAAAATAAGTATTTTATTTTTAGAACCTATAGGTCGAATTTCAAGGGACACACAAAAAGAAATGAGTTACAGAGTTTTCGACCTGATTTTGTAAGCAAGTATTTGACTTGTAGAGGTTCAGATTAATTCTAATCTTTTTTCAGTTAGAGAGGTATATTCTATTTACAGACATAATAAACATATTAACTCTCAAGTTAATAGTAACTTATCATATGTACTACATAACTTTTTTTTTGCTTTGATAATTCGGATGTTCTCTATCTTTTGCATTATCTAAGGCATAGAGAGCAGAAAATTATTTTCCTTCCGGGTTACTGTTTTGTTCTATAAAATTCCGCAAAGTATTTGATGTTGCGTTCTTGCCTCTTTAATGGAAACTGGAAACCCACGAAGAGTATGTTCAAATAAAATCAATAACAATAATAAATACCCAAAATGAAACATTACAGACACGTTACGTCAGCCTTGAATTCCTACATCATCTAAAAGAATTATTTCGTAGGCAAGAAACAGTGACGTACATTGTTAAAAGACTCTTAATTTTTCTTCGAGCTATATTTTTCAGAGTTATGAAGAGAAAATATTTACTTACTAAAATAGATTGTAGGGATTATTTTCTTTTTTATTTATTTCGACTTAAAGAGGGTTTAGATTTTGAGAAATGGTGGTTTTGAGACTTAAAGGGAACAGATTGGGAACACAAGATTTTTTCAAGTTGTTCAGATTTTCCACTTATCAAGGAACTACTGTATTTTTTTAAATATCTTGTATCTGATATCTCAAATAATACATATTCAGACACTTTTTATGAGATAACTTGTATATCTGTGGTCATAACTCATTCTGTTGTCAATAATTCTTCATATTGATTTTTAATTTCCTATTCTGCTGTCTATTTCACCTTTAGCTTTAAATTGATAAAATAAGCCTTAGCTATGTAAAACTCTCATTATCTATTTGGAGACAATTTAATTTTCACAATCTTACTAAATATACAAATTAAATTATACTATGGGATTTTATACTTTGATGGCACAACAAAAAGATTTCTAAGCCTTACACTGAGAAAACACCATAGTGAGTGTAAGGTGATGATGTGAGATTACACGATAAGCAGTCTAGTCGTTGAGTTCTCGTTGTATAATTTAAAAATAGTCATATGAAAATAAAATTGTTTTATGAAATTATTTTTACTTCTAGATCCAATATTTGCTGAAGTGGAAGGGTTATAAAGAAGAAGAGAGCACTTGGGAACCAGTTGAGAACCTGGACTGTGAAGAGCTCATCAGGACATTTGAAGAGAACAGGAAGGAAAAGGAGGTAATATTGATTCATTTAAAATTATAAATGGAGGAGCATGATTCATAAGCAAACTTCATACTTCTTATTTTTGTTTTTACACTAGTATGGTTTTAACACATTGATGATTCTGTTAAAGGCTTCTGATACCCTTTTTTGATGACTCTAAACCTTTGGTAAAGAATTTTTCTTTAAAAATACTAGAAAATAATTTAAATTAAAGTAAGTATCTCGTGCACACAACAGTTATCTCCATCTATGCAATAGTATGCCTACTCAGATAAGAGAAAATTAATCGCAATGCTTTCATGTGCTTAAACGATGCGTAATGTTATGTAATATAAGTGACCATTTGCAACAGAAGTCGTCAAAGAAGCCAGAGGACCGCGCCAAGAAACGAGTGCGCGAGTCGAGCGAGGACACGAGCTCCGGCCGCAAGGGGCGCGGCGCCAGCGTGTCGTCCGCCGACGAGCACAAGGACAAGCGCGAGCGGAAGGACGACAAGGGCAAGAGCGGCTTCGACAGAGGGCTTAAGGCTGAAAAGATTATAGGTGCGACTTTTTAAATTCATTTTGGCAAATCGTTTGATTCGCTTCACAAGATCTTGTCACTATTTTTTTTTTTCTTTCATGGCTCACGGTTCGTATCGCCACTAACATCTTGTCACTATAAAAAGTACTGCAGGAAATCAGTAAATCAGATTAATTATGATGAGGGTTTTGTGTGGTTTTTTTAATTAACATTTTTTAGCAACAAAATTAGTAAAGTGTGACTTATTTAAACTTTTGAATTTCAGGCGCATCAGACGCGACAGGCGAATTGATGTTTTTAATAAAATGGCAGGAGTCCGATGAGGCCGAGCTGGTGCCGGCCAAGGTGGCCAATGTCAAGTGTCCACAGCAGGTATGGTGTACTTTCTATTTATCGTTTCGTACCCTGTAATGTGTTCTTAAATATACTATTTTCTAATTTTATTGCTTGCGTTAGTTCATTTAAGAATCTGAGTGACGGTCTTCTTGCAGGTGATCGCGTTCTACGAGGAGAGGTTGACGTGGCACACGCCGGCAGAGGAGTGACGTTTAGCCCTTAGCGGATTCTGCGTGCAAAGCTACGTGCGCGCATACTTCCGCCTCATCCGCGCCCCCTCGCGCCCCCCCCTGCGTCAGCTGCAGCACTAGGCGCCCCCCCCACCCACCAACACCACCTGCCTCCTGCGTCCAGTGGTTATTAAGATTGATGTTAAATATCAGAACATTTTAGAATCTTATGATGGCGTCGAATTTACAACCTTTTTTTTTCATTTACTGTAAACCCTTTGCCCTAGAATGCATTAGGAATGATAGAGACTTTAAAAAACCACTGGACTGGTGGACTGCACAGGTTAACTGAAAATACTACTTAACTTTTATTTTAAAACATATGCATGTCAACTATGCAATGAACACGTTTGATTGAACATAAGATATTAAATTTATATCGGTGTGATTATAGTCAATGCATTTTATTAAATTGATAGATTATATATTATTAATCATTAATAATATGTTTCAGTGTCCTAGCGTTTAAGAATTTAATGACTAGGCTATAATCACGTTTTGCTTATTAAAGCCTAAAGTCTGTGGTCTCTGATGTGTTAGAAAACACCAAATTAACGACATAGTAATAATTTATCAGTCAGACTGTGTCTGTGTATTATTGGAACACAAATTAATAATAAAGTTACTTACATTACTTGATTACTGGTCAATTTAACACATTATAATAAATATTTGAACGTTTAAAATATTTATAAATATATATAAAATTCTTTAGACATATTTGAGTGATAATTTTTTCACTGAAGCAGGTGTAATGCATCTGCAGTTTCGCGTCTTTGTTGGGAGGGCGAGTAGTAGTGTTGGATCTGTTCGTATACATTAAAAATGTAAATTTCTCTGTCAACAATTGTCAATACTAATAATTATCTAGTTGAAAATAAATTTCCACTGTAAACACAAATATAATTTACTTTTTATTAAAGAATAAATGTTTCGGTCAAAAACAAACTCACAAAGGATAAATGCCCGTCGAGGGAATTCATACTGAATTATGCAACTCGTTGCGAAAGTAAGGTCTCGTCAAGTAATACTGTGCCTTCATGGAAACACACTGGAAAGAGATATTCCCATTTAAGCTTGTTTTTTTATTTGTTAAATCTTTATTGAACATTGTAACTACAAATTTTTAAAGAGAATGTTGAAACAAGGGATACTATGGATGGCAATAGAAGTGTTTACCTAAGAAGTCCCTGAGGTAAATATTTCAAATGCACTGCCGAAACAAAATAATACTTATTACTACTGGGCTTATGCAATTTTTTTCTAAATAAAATTCATTCATTATTGAGAATCTCTTCAGAGTTTAGCGTTGTTCCATCAGGTCACATGTTACGAGATGAGATTATTTTTTTGAACCAGTAATATATATGCGAACTAGTGGAACAAAATGTTTTAATTCAAATAGTCACTCGTCCAGAATATTTTCTCTTGATGTTACTGTCTTAGCTAGATTGAAATTAATTTACTTAATGTAGATTATTCAGTGAGACAGTAAGTACACAAACATACTGTAAGTTTTTCATATTTATCACTTTAATGTTAAGTATTAGAACATAAGTTATGCATTGTATAATAATTCCTTGCGCAGCGTATTACAGAGTATTGAAATGAGACAAACGCAAACGCGTATATGGATAAGTTGTCTGTTTGATTACATTGCTTAGTGTAGTGACGAGAATTACCTACATCGCTTGCTCTGCACTGGTTCGCTAACTAAACGATAAACAGTCGGTACAGAACAGGTAATGTAGGTATGTGCGTGACATTTTTATTATTCAATTTGTGTGTTGTATCTAACTAGACGGCTCATGTATTCTGTAGTGCAATATCTACGTATATATGTCCTATACGTTTATATCATATAGTGTTGAATATAACTATACTCTAAAATATTTCTATTTTATAAAATTGATCAGTCTTGAAATATTAATTGAACTTTTATCGAGAGCACTAAAAGTTCTTAAAAGTGAGCTCAGGGTTTACAATAGAAAGTAAATGTGGTGGATTGTATCTTAGCACGTCAGGCGTATATCGGAGGTAACCAGGGAAGGATTGAGAAGCTCTATTAATTACTACTAAGTATTCGTTAAGGGATCCGGGTAGCAATGTGATTTTATTTAAGTACTGTGCAAAGTATTCTGTACTCATATGTATGTGGAAATTCTTCTGTTAGCTCTATCGTTGTAAATTTACTTTTCGCACGTTTCGGATCTTAGAGTTATTTAGATATACTTATTGGACAAGTAAAATACATTTATAAGTAAATATTGTTTTATTGATCAATAATTATAATCTTGCCATTAGATAAAGATTGAGACAAAATATTGCACTGGTGAAATAAATATGTATTGAATAACCGTATGATATGAAGAAAATGGCCTTACTTTCATCTTTGGTGTATCTAAACGACAGCCAATACATAATTATTTGTCTCAATTGTTTATCCCAATAAACCTTGATTACTTGCGATTACGACATGAACAGAAATTATTACATATTTGTAAATACTATGTAATCGCAAACGAATATAGTCCCATTACAAAATATGAGAGGTGCAAATAGTAAGGCACTGTAAATGTGACAAAATAGTTATTTTACGTAATATTCTTTGGATCGACACTTCAGGATATTTTAAATTATGTGGCTCGATAATTCAAGATCGTATTGACATATTCTTTAAATACTGTAAAAATTATATTGAAAATTGATGGTTGTTTATGTGCTGTATAGGGAACGTGCACAACGATGACTGCCACCTGGTGGCGCAAATCCCAATCTTTTACGTAAACAATACTTGCTATTGGCACTTCACAATAATCACATTAAAGCAGTGAAAAATAACATTTAAGTAAGGGAAAATGTAGTGTTGCATTTCTGGATGCTCCAACACTTCAAAGCAAAATAAAAATAAGTCAAATGGTATAAAATTATATTACTTTCAAAAGAATAGTACTCACTTTCTATGGTTATGTGCTAAAGACAAGTGGATAAATGCAGTAAAAAACATATCTAAGAATGAGTTTTGAAAACATTAAGAAATTATTAATAATGTTATTTCCAAAAATAGTTAAGTTTTGAATGTAGTATATAGTAGTACTATTCAATACAAACAAAACTAAGTAAACATTACCTCAAATAATTTTAATTTGAAAACCGAGTTCAGAAAATACTTAACAATTATTTTGACATCATAAACGTTAGAAATTTTCGTTTGAGCTAATTTTTTTTCGATTATTACGGCATCTTCATGATTTCTGTTTCTTCTACTTTTAAGACATGCCCGGATTCGAATAGTTTTTGGTATTTTGATATATTTTATAATTTTAATCATAATAATAAAAACGATTTATATATAATTTAAACATTGACGGCAACATGAAAACGGTTCATAGAAGTTTCTTTTTTTTCACCACACTGGCCCTCGTGTCGGTTTGTGCTGCCACCTATAGGTCGTGCACGTTCCTAGACTCCGACGTCCGTCCCATATGAATAGAGATAAAGTAAGAGAAAAAAAGCCCGGCCGTACTATTTATGAAATTTTTTAAAATGTTCTCTTAACCCTATTTGTCCTTTGTATCCCTTAAATTATTTATTAAAACTTTTTGTACGGTTTGAATATTTTCCACCACAGTTTAATAATATATTGATTTTTTTGGGCCAGGAACAATCTCGGGCGTCCCCAGAACACCCTACCAAAGTTTCATCACAATCTCATCAATGGTTTCGGAACGCATAGAGGACAAACACATTGTTTTTATCTATATAGATGAGCCTTTTATAATATAATAATAATACTCGATAAATATTGAGTTCGCGAGTGTATGAAAAAAAAGAATAAATGATCTATAATTACAAAGTCGATTTGAGGCACAATATTCAATAAAACCAGAAAGGTAGCTTATGGGTAATGTATTTTGAAAAACCGACATAAAAGTCCAAGTAGTCTACAACGTCAGATTACATTATTGTAATTCAAGTAACCACGTGCTACCACAAATGATGAAAATGAGATGACCTTAACAGTCTAACAAAGGTAGATCATGAGTATTTTAGAAACGAAAGGTTCTGTAGAACCAACTAGACTGATGTCAAACAAATACCATTATGAGTATTTACTTCGGGATTATCAAAAGAATTCTGTCCAATGAGATAAAAAAAACAAACTACCGACTACATGGTTTCCTCTTCGTAAAATTCTTGCTAAAGAATTATGCTTGTCTCAAAACAGCAAATCCGTTCATATTATTTCCCTACGCTAATACCGCGTTCCAATAAACAAGAAACGATTCGTTTTGCTTACGGACGGTAACATTTCGCTGAATTTTCAATGAAAATTTTACTGTCCGTAAGCAAAACGAATCGTTTCTTGTTTATTGGAACGCGGCATAAGTCATCCCTATTCGGACTATAGGTACAGTTATTTAATATTATTTTGAGTGCCTAGTGCTACTTCGACCATTTCTGATCTTTTGTAGCGCACCCTTGCTTTAAAGTTTACTGCTCAGACTTATGGCTTCAACCTCCAGATCTTATGAGCAGTGGTTGTTAGTATTTCCTGCGGTTGTATGATGTGCAAGGTACCGTTACTTCGGTACCGTATTAGTGGGTAGGTACAGTTAACGTATAGTAATAACAATATGTAATAAATAGTAAATAATAATTATATTAAAAGCGAATAATTCTAGGTCCTATGTATATATTGACGGTGGTACATTTGGAGGCTTGCAGTTTACGCTTGGAACTTGTAGTCGTGCTTGCTCAAACCATTGCTGTAACAGACAAAATACTGATCAGTACAGTTGATAAGTTTAAAGTGATTAACTTCCGAATTCTGTATAGTTGGGATTACGATCGCTTGTCAATGGCTAATAATGATTATTTCTTTAAACAACATTTTATTTCATGTATTTAATGGTTGTAAATAAATATCAGAATTAATATTTTGTAATCAGAATATATACCTACAAATATCCTATTAAAAATATAACATATAAAACGTGCAAGACTCGCAACACAGTTTTTCTGCGTCAAAAAGTTGTTGGATAACTAACAACATTTTACAGTGACCGTATAAAAATTACACATTTTTATTTCTAGAATGACTTGGCCATTGCACGGCAACAATAATATAATGATAATCTACTATTTTAAATAGTCTTAATCGAACATAGTGCTAGTGGTCCAAATTTATGTATTATTATTATAACCTTTTATTTATTCCTTAATAATAACAATTTCAATTACATTTTGGATAATACGATTTACGATAATAATTACAATTTTTATTATTTTATTTCATTATTAGATATTTAAATAGATATTATGTATTTATTGCATGCAAAGTTTTCGTTTGAATGTGTGTTGAATTCGTGTTGTTGTTTTCGTTTATCTATCACTTCATTATTAAGGACCTCTCTAATGAGTAAAGGCCTCCTCCATTTTCCTCCATTTATCCCTATCGTTAGCCTTTTTCATCCAGTCATTACCTGCAACTTTTAATCATTCATCGAGCCATCTCTCCACTGGTCTACCTCTGCCTCTCCGGCCCGATGGGCCTTTTCAAGTGGTTACCTTTTTTGTCCATTTTTCATCGCTCATACGTGCAACATGGCCTGTCCACTTCCACTTCAATTTTTTTACAATGTTGTAGAGCGTCAATAACTTTTGTTGTATTTCTTATGTCGGTATTTGTCTTTCTATGCTTTAATGTCAGATCTATGTATACACAAACATAAATAAAGCAGTTATATGTAGATTCTATTGCCGCGTGCGATCGCCATCAATCATAAAATCAATATCTAGCTTTTTTATAATATATTCAATTCGTAAAATTATTATTATACATTATCTATGGATTTATTGTCCTCAAAAATGTTATAGGGACACGGAGAAAATCGTCAACATGATGAAAACTCGGTCAAGTGTAGACCATAGTCCCGTACCTGAGCTGCGCGACGTGTCCGGGCGCGGCGAGCACGAGCGGCGCGAGGCGCTCGGTGAAGCGCTGGAAGTTCCGCTCCAGCTCTCGTTGGTACTCGCGCTGGTCGCTGCCGATCAGGTTCTTATTCTTGCGCAGCGCGTCATGGCATCTTTGTAACATACATCCATGGTTATCTCTATATTCTCATATAACTAACTTGTGTAACATTGTAACCTGTGTCTAATACCTTTCTATGGGATGCGTGTAAAAGGTAAAAGAACTACATCAACTAAATAGTGTTTGGCTATTGGAACAGCTCAATGACAGTACAGTTATAAAGACACAGTCAGTCTTGCCACACTTGTTTAAGCATGATCGTTTAATATCAAGTATTACTGTCTGACAACACCATGACTGATTGGTAAAACGGATAGCAAAACTTGGCTAAAACATTGTGAACGAGAAACATCCGACCAAAGAGACTTGGTGGATAAAAACAAAGTAATGCAGCGTGTGTCTGCCATGACCGGTATGCAGTACGTTAAACATTTTTTGATACTAGATTATTGTTTAATGATGTAAAATACGATTGTGTTTTTATATCAGTATTAATAGTATGTTATTGTATTCAAAAGGAATATTATTAAATTAAAACATAAATAAATAAGTAATACAATGGAAATAATATAATCATAATCATGTAGTAATGTACTAATATTTGCTGCATAAAAACTTGGATATAATACGGATTTTTGCCGTTTCACGTATTTCAAGAGTCACAGTTACTCGAATCATAGCAGAGGCTAGATTAAATGATGGTATATTCTATACGCCAGGGAAAGGAAAAGGATCGAACTGTGGACGTCCTCTCAAAGTAAATTTAGATGACTTTCACAAATGTGCCATTCGAAACAAAATTCATTATTTTTGTACAGTTCGAAAAAAAATGCCAAACGCTCCGGAAACTTACAGCAGAACTTAAAGTGTAACCTTGAGGAAAGTGATAAATAATTTGGGTTATAAATACAGCGAACAATCGTCATTGAAAAAACAGATATTGCCGCATGGCACTTCAGATACTAAACGGTTAAGTAAGAACTTGCTGAGCAACCCTCGGAAACTAGAAAACATTTGGTTTTTATGGATGAGACTTATGTATGTGCATACATCATATCGGCCTTCAAAATACTGGCAGACTGAAAATGAACCTATTCCATCCTCAGATATTTCCATTGAGGAACTGACGAAGAGTTTATACCTAACGCACTTTTAGTATACAAACCAAAAGATAACAACGCACACAACGCAACAAGATGGTAATCAACCATCTAAACGAACAAAGAAAGTTTTAAGAAATGGCCAAGTCCAAAACTATTTCCTAATCGGCCGGAGCCTAGTGTAATGATTATGGATAATGCATCTTATCATTGCACGCAAATAAATAAAGCACCTACAATTGGTAAAAGGAAAGACAATATCAAGGAATGGTTAATGACTAGTGGTATTGAATTCATTGATGATATGACAAAGGCTATCTTATTGGAGCTTGTGAAAAAGTACAAACATGCCTGTCTATGAGGTTGTTAGAATTGTTCAAGAACATGGTCATACAATACAAAGTTTGCCATATATCACAGCGACCTAAACTCCATAGAGCTAATTTGGAATACAGCCAAAATGAAATTTGACGAAACAAATCTTGGTTATCTGTAAAGTCGGTTTACGGACGATAATTTACGTGATGACGTCATAAGAAAACACAATATTTTTAAAACTCTGGTTAAAAACACTAATTTTTAATTTTCAAATATTATTTACAGTTTTTGCAAATTTAATTTAAATTCAAAATTAAATTCTTTGTCTTTAAAAAAGACAACCCGTATTAGGAGTATTCCTGTGTCGCGGGGCTTCACAAACATTCAAACATAGGACACAAAGAACACCCAGACTCGGGACAACTATTTATGGATCACAAAACATTTTGTCCCGTGTAGGATTCAAACCTACAATAGTCACATACCACAATATGGGGCGGGGTAGTGGCGATGTGACCACTTAAACCATTGCGCCATCCATGCAGTCATTATTTATGTAAAGTATCAAAACTGTTTGATTCATCGATGATTCTGTCACGGTGTTGCTATAAATTATTTTTCAATTCCCTTATAACTTACCCATGTAAACTGACTTATTGAACAGACTATATTAATGTCAGACAAAGGTTGTGTTTTTTTAGTCAAAGTACAACGTCTTGCAACTTCCAACTCTTCCTACTTATTTTTTTAACCGTTTACCGAACACTTAAAGTGATCTTACTTTTTGGAGAAGTCTTTGAAAGCTAATCTCAGTTTATTGGTGAGTCGTGTCGGAGGCTGCGTGCCTTCCGCCACCGGAGCTAGGAACACCTGCAACAGACACCACACAGTAACTTCTCTATGTAAATGATTTGGAATGGAAAAAATATAATGGAACAATTTAATATAACATTTAAATACGCTATGACATTTTTCCTCCACAGATAGTATTGTTACGAACCGGAGTTTTCGGGATTAGATGTGTATCAATTAATTACGAATAAGACACAATTTATTTCAATAATTCACAATTAACTCAATAGTCCAGTTAAATATAATTGTCAATAATATTTGCTTGTGCTCTTCGCTGTTATAGCGCTTGTTTACTCGCTATTCGCAAAACTAGAACTGAACACAAACCGGAGGCCAGGGCCTCTTTATATCGGCGATCTTATAGAAAGTTTGTGAACATTACCGAAAACTCGAAACTCCTCTGGAATCTTTTAGGACAATGGGGGATATTCTATAGATACACCATTAGTTCCGATATTCGCTAAAAGATGGTACCTTGCGTCTCAATTTAGTTCCGCTACTCGTTAATAGATGGCGCCACTATGTTCATTTGGCGACCGCAACAGTATTTACTTACTCCAATTTCAAAAACTGATCAGATCTAATTACTCGTTTTCAATGTTCGGCTTGATTGTTAATCATAATTACATTCAAACATTATTAATGAAACAAATACTACACCGAACGGTGACAACATGATGCAACCTTTGTACACATATTTAAAAAAAACGTCACTACTTTTTTTAGTCATAGTTACTAGACTTAATATTTATATTTTGTTACAGTTTGATATTAAGTCTATAAACTTTAGATAAACAATAATAATTCTTTAAAAAAAAACCGACTTAAAAAAAACTATTCCATAAAAGACTGGTTTTCTCATGGATGCCATTGTCAGAACTGGACCACACGGGAAGCACCAGCTTTCAAATATAAAAAGAATCATCAAAATCGATTCACCCAGTCGAAAGTTTTGAGGTAACGAACATAAAATAAAATACAGTCGAATAAGTCGTCCTTTTTTTAAGTCTGTTAAAAAAATGTTACCCTCTAACTACTTTTAAAGCAGCTAAAGAATCTGAATAAAAAAAGGTTGTAAGTGTCTGCAAATAAACAAAAAGCCATACCTGTGCAAGTTCGAGAGGTCCCTGGTTGACGGTGGTGCCGATGCAGCCCTGCACCACCATCTGCAGCATCTTTGGGTCGGCCGGCTCTTGGCTGGTAGCCGCCGCGAGCTCGTTTATCTATACAATAATGATTACATCTATACGTTGTATCTATAAGTTATATCTACAACTCATTGTAAATTATTATAGATTGTTTAGTACATTATTAGAAAGACGGGTTGTGTACAATTTTACGACATTTCAAACGCAGTGAATACTTAAAATTGCATTTACTAACGAAGAATATTGAAAAGGAAAATACTTATAATGAAAACTAAACGGAAACTGAGTTACGTTACCTCTTATCACTTTACAAAAGGGACTTCAAAACAAAATTAAGGCGTTACTTGCTAGAAGGCTGCTAATATTCTATTAATGACATTTAAATAGTAAATATACATAAACATATATTAGTATTAATCATAATCATTATTTCTGTTACTATTAGTTTCATTTTTATCTTTTATTAACATACGTGAGATATATGTAGGTAATAATGACATTTAGTGGTTGTATTTAATTATTTATAAACATTATTACTTTGGTGACGTAAATAAAATGTAATGATAAAATAATTGATAAGAAGGTACTGATAAAGGGTATATATAGATACTTTAAATGTAAATCTAAATCTCAACCAAGGTATGTCAACATATATAACTTATTGACGTGACAACGTCTTATAAATTGGTTTGCCGGGTGACACTTCAAGAAACTGCGTTACGCTCCGCTCACGTTATGCGCTCACAATGAGAGCGAGTGAGAGGCACGCGTCCCTTCCACTCGGGCATGGTTATTATTTTACCACTCAAAGTCGTTGTCACGTAAAACTTTCGCCCGTATACCGACTTTACAGGCAACCAATTTTTTTATATTCATTATTAGTAGCAGTATTATGTTTGTTAGTTTATTTATTTCTAAACACACAACCACGACACTGTAAAAGTTGGAGTCTCCTCGCACATGTATTCTTTTACTTAAAAGGAGACTCCCTATTTTTGACAATATGTGCACTGTTTATGAAATAAATTGTTTATGTTTATGTAAATGATATTTCTTTAAATGTGACATATTAATTTATTGCTCTATTTTAATTTATTGTATTGTTTTATTAATTTAATTTTTTATTTTACACATGTGACATTTTAATTAAGTGGCATACATTTTTTAAGTTACATAATTGGTTTCAATATCCAACACAATGTAAAAATTGTTATGAATAAATAAATAAAAGCCTTATGTTTATTTAATTGATATGAATCAACAAGATTAGAATTTGTTTGGCTGTTTTTGTCAACTTAACAAAATAATATTTTTTTAGTGTACAAACCTTTTTCTGTATATCTTCAATGGCCACTTCTATAGGTGATAATATTATTTGTGTTCGTTGAACGACCTGCAAATAGACATAACATAATTTTAAAATTCTTTGGTTTCCATTCCTTGTGAGGTTAAGTATTGTGTAAAGTTTTGAAAAGTTTGATTTAGTATTATTATTATCAAGTTTGTTATTGTTACGAGCTGAAGTTCGGGATTGGAAAGGTACACCAATTTATTACCAAAATAGACATAACTTATTTTAATAATTCGCAAATAACACAATTACAATTAATTATCACTATTTCAATTATAACTTATATCTCGCAATTATCGCATTGGTTTACCCACAGATCGAAAAACTACTACTACAATACCTTATATACTCGGAACGTTATTTCATAGAGAGTTCGTGACATTTTGCGAAACTCGAAATCCCTCCGAAATGTTCTAATACATTGTGGACATTCTATAAATAGTTTCAATTTAGGTAATCGTAACCCTCTAGAACTTCCTTTATTGACTTTTCAATAGATGGCGCACGCGGTCAATTTAGGCTTCCGTAACATTAAAAGACAAATTAATAACAAACTTCGTATTAATTTAATTAAACTTATCTAATAATACTAAACAGTAAAATTAAAATATTTGACAGTACAGGAAAGTATGTCGTCATGAGTTTTTATATTAATAAAGAGAAACTGATTTTACTTGCCAGTCGGAAATCCTGTAATGTTCCGGAATATTATTATTCTTAGATTTTGTAATATAAGGCAATAAAATTGATGTAAACAGTAACGCTTAAACCGGGAACAATCCTTCAACTGTACACACATGACAATTTTACCGGTTCAAGGACTCAAAGACAAAATAAGAAATATAATTTTAGTAATATTATGAAGGCGAAAGTTTGTGAGGATGGATGGATGAATGAATATATAGATTGATGTTTGATACTCAACATGCAAAAAACGGCTGAACGGACCTGGAAAAATTTGGTTATATACATACATATAGCTGGAATAGCACATAGGCTACTTTTATTCAGGAAAATGTACGGTTCCACGAGAAAGATTTTATCAATATTTCCAGGCGAACGAAGACGCGGGCAATCAACATCTAGTAGCACGTTTTTAAGCCTTAACTCGAGTGATCATCATGAAATTTTGCAGAAAATAGTATTGGTCTTGATGGATACATGTATTACGACCGAAGTCGCGGGCAAGAGCTAGTGAGCTATATCGTATAGTGCACCTGTATCCTGGTCTTGACGTAGGGGAAGTGGTGCGCGGCGGTGAGGATGGTCTTGCGCTTGCACTGCTCCGCAATGTCCCCGTGCGCGCGCCCGCCCAGCGTGAACGGCGTCGCGTACATGAACCGCTCTGCGACAACCACCACCCACTCACTTACTTATTTTATATTATATTTAATTTTATACCATTAAAAAATTATTTGAATTTAAATTTAAATTTTATGTATATGTATTTTAATACATAGTTAAGAAATTGTTAACACCATCTAGCATTAATCATATAATTTTTAATAGGACATGTAAATTTTCTACACTGGGCCAAAGTGCTCAGTTCACGTGAACCTGATGTTTCCTATATGACTCAAAGACTTACTGATGTTATAATTCCTCTCGTAATGCGTGACTCTCTTCCGCAGCTCGTGCGGCTCGAAGTAGGGCTCCACGTATGTGATCTGTATGTACGCCTTGTCCGGGTCCAGCGTGCTCACGTCCACTATGTTCGAGTCTTTTATGATCACCACGTTATCCACACCGAAACGGGTCCCGTAGAAATTCTGAAAAAAGAAATTACTATTACACACGACTTCACGAGGAGCTACTGCAGTTCGGCAGTTCTGTTTATCATTTAACTACGTTGGCAAACAACTTGACGAGATATCATTGAAAACTACCGTAAAAATGGATGTTTAAAGGTCGAGCCCGGCCGGCAACGAGATATGGAAGAAGATATGAGAGCAGCTCAATATATAGCCTGTGCCGCAGCCACAGCGACACTTTCGGGGCGACACAGCGACACTGTCGTGGCGAAACAGCGACACTATCGTGGCGAAACAGCGACACTGTGGCGAAACAGCGACACTGTCGTGGCGAAACAGCGACACTGTCGTGGCGAAACAGCGACACTGTCGTGACGACACAGCGACACTGTCGTGGCGAAACAGCGACTCTGTGGCGGTGACACAGCGACACTGTCGTGGCGAAACAGCGACACTGTCGTGGCGAAACAGCGACACTGTCGTGGCGAAACAGCGACACTGTCGTGGCGAAACAGCGACACTGTCGTGGCGAAACAGCGACACTGTCGTGGCGAAACAGCGACACTGTTGCGACTGCGACGTTTGACACAGTCTCTGTCCCAACTTTAATTAAAAAGCTTGAGCATTTGGGAATAAGAGGTCTTCAATTGAATTTATTTGAGAGCTATCTGCGGGACCGAACACAGTGTGTTCAAATGGATGGTCTGACCAGCAGTGAAGCGTCAATTTCTTATGGTGTTCCTCAGGGAAGTATTCTCGGACCAACTTTGTTTTTAATATATATTAACGATTTGTGTGAACTTAAACTCCCTCGAGCCAAAATCGTTACTTTTGCTGATGACACAGCTCTTCTTTTTAGTGGAATAACTTGGGATCAGGTATTTCTGGATGCTCAGCTTGGTCTAAATATAGTAAATAAGTGGCTGCAAAGTAATACCCTTACAGTAAATGTGGCGAAAACGCAATACATTACATTTTCTTTAAAAAACGCAGATACTTCTTGTTCCACTAATCAATTAACTTTTCATTCTTGCAATAGTTTTAATGATCCGTATTGTGGATGCCGAAACCTTAATGCCACGGACAATAGTAAATATTTAGGCGTAATTATTGACAAAAATCTAAATTTCCAATGCCATATTAACGCTCTGGTACCTAGAATACGCAAACTGATAGTGGTATTCAAAAATTTGAGATTTGTGGCGGACAAAGAGCTCATCAAACAAGTTTATTTCGCGCTGTGCCAATCATTGATAGTGTATTGCATAACTTCTTGGGGTGGTGCTGCGAAGACACATCTGCTGAAAGTTGAGAGAGCGCAAAGAGCCATTTTGAAAATAGGTAACTCATTGCCGTTCTTCCATCCTACTGCTGATCTATACAGAGAGCTAAAAGTGTTGACCGTACGTCAACTGTTTATGCTTTATACAGTTTTAAAGAAACACTCTTCCATTAGCTATAGACCTGAACAGGTAAATGCTCTGCGTAGAAAAGATAGGGTTTGTGAAATAATAAAATACAACACAACTTTTGCACATAGATTTTTCTGTTTTCAAGGAGCAAGTCTATATAATATAGTGAATAGAATCCTGTCCATATATTCACTCAATAAATCAAGATATACACCCACACACACACACACACACACACACATAAACACACGCACACATACACACACAGTTTTAAATAAAAAAAAAGGGCACTTGTAATTTATTATAAACTAATATTCCAAATTGTTCTCTTCACTTACCTTACTGGACCATAATAAGCGTGGTATTAGAATCCTCTTAGACGTTTCAGTAAGAAAAAAATAAATATGGTATTCTAATTGTCCAAGGGTGGGAACCTGGTGATCTGTAGGACAGGCATATGCCTATATCAGACACCAGCTCCTCACATACATAGAAATGTATGTAACTACTACCTTATATATTTTTGTACCATAAGTTAAAATGTATTTTGTGAGGAGAAATAAACTTATTATTATTATTATTATTACTGTCGTGGCGAAACAGCGACACTGTCGTGGCGAAACAGCGACTCTGTGGCGGTAACACAGCGACACTGTCGTGGCCACACAGTGACACTGTCGTGGTGACACAGCGACACTGTCGTGGCGAAATAGCAACACTGTCGTGGCGACACAGCGACACTGTCGAGGTGACACAGCGACACTGTCGTGGCGAAACAGCGACACAGTGCGACACAATGACACTGTCGTGGCGAAACAGCGACACTGGCGGCGACACAGTGACACTGTCGTATTGACACAATGACACTGTCGCGGCGAAATAGCAACACTGTTATGACAACACAGCGATTCATTCATTCGCGTGTCATTTCATTTCAATTCAAGTTATTCCATTATCTTTGTTTTATATTGTGAACCTTTTTTCTATGGCAGGCAATAGAAAATATTATTGCATTGTATCTTCATAACAATTCCAAGAAATGTATAAGAACCAGTGGTGACTAATTCAGGTTTTTATGTTCAAGATGCGTGACATAGCGCCTAATTAATATAATAAATGCGAAAGTGAGTTTGTTTGTCGCACATAATGTAGTGAGTAAGAAAGCTCGTGCAACCTCGAGCCTGCTGAAGATCTCGGGCAGCTTGGTGAGCGCGTGCTCCTTGTACACGAACTCCTCGCTGTCGAGGTCGCCGAAGCGGCTCCCGTAGAACGACACGCGGAAGTACGTGCCGAACACGCGCTTGCCGTGCAGCTGCTCCACGCGGGTGAACGCCTCGTTCAGTTTGCTGGGAATATTGTAACATCTTTAATTATGGATCATTTAACTTATATGTATAATATGTATGTATTTAGAAAAAAAAACGCGTCATGTATCTTTTGGACGCCCAGTTGAAACGAAATTCCTTTTGCTATATATAAATATATTTAATGAATTGAATAAATTGTATGAAAATAAACACTCGAAACTAAAATTGGGCCATCTGTGAAAGATGCCCGAACTAATATATGGATATTTAGTGTACAACCAATATCAAATTACAGTAGTATCGCGCAGAGTAAACAGATGGCGTAAATAACGTAAATCAACTCGCGGTCTGCATTTTTCGTTACGCTAACATTATTTTCCGTTTCGCTCGTCTCGTCTGAAGTATTACGTACGATAAGGAACTTTGTTCCAAAAATGTATTTAAATATGTTTATTCCTGTTCTACAGCCCATAGTACAAGCTCTAATTAGTTTGGGTTCATGATATGGGATAAAGACGTGTAATATGGACCAAGGATATTATTATTATATTTTATAAAATTATTGGATAGAGCCCGGCTCTGTGCCCCATTTTAAAATTAAGACATTGGAATCTAAATCGTTCAAAAAAGGTATAATTTATATAATAAATTCCATAGCTCGAAAATGCAAGGACGTCACAATCAATCGCAAATCATCTACAGATACTGATAACAATTATACGTGACCGTGATTTTGAAACATCTTAACATGGAGGTCATTTATCGGGATCAACATTTTTAAGCCTTTATAAACAAATAAAACTGTATTTCTGTCAGCGATCGTTCGCATTTGTCATAAGCACATAATATTTTTTAGAATATATATAATAGCATGCTATGAAGAGCCAAACATGCATATGCATGCCGTTGATTGCACTACCGCCGTACACACCTGTGTATATTGGCGAGCTTCTTGTAGTCCCTGTGCTCTTCTGCGATAGGTATGAGCACTTTGTACACCTCGTTGACGGTCTCGTACATGCCCGCCGTCATTAGCTCACTGGCAGCGTGTTCTAACAGCGCCTAGAACCAAAATATGAGTTTAAAGCTGTTTTAAAGGACACACTAATATGTACCTACCAATCTATTGTATGTATACAGTCCACTATAATTAGTGTAATTTTTAAGTAGTTGAGAATAAACGAGGTTATTTGAATACACGTCGTTTTAGTGTAAAAACCCCGGTAAACAACCTGCAGCTCCAGGTGCGTGAGGTGGTGGTGCAGGGCGTCGGCGCAGCTCTCGTCGAGCGCGTTGTGCGTGACGCGCTGCAGGAGCGCGGCGCCGCGCCCGCCCGCACACATCTGCTCGGCCACCAGCGCCGCGCCGTGGATGAGGCACATGCCAGCCTCCGTGTGGTTTGAACGCTGAAAAAACAACATTATTTACGAAAATATTTTTAATCGACACTGCACCTACGAATTTTATTTCCGTGAAAAATAGTGGTCTTAAAGTGGAACCTTGTAGGACTCCACTTAAGTTTGTGTTATTTTGCGAAGTAAATATTCAAACATGTTCAGTTAAAAACAGTATGTTACATATTACTGAATTCAGAACAAACGATTTATAATATTTCGGTGCATTATTTTCAACGCATCATAACAAGAAGTTACTGTTCAATGCATCAAAGGCCTCTTTTAATCCTGATAATTTACACGAATATAGTAGTCCAAACATCTTTAAACATTATATGAGAATCAGTACGAGACTCGCTTAAACAATGTGTAATACAGGGCGAAAGTTACGACGTACCGAAAAACTTACATAAACGTCTTTTTGTGGATACTTATCCGTCAAGACAGCTGATCGCATAAAATGTTTAAGGGAGGGAAAATATAAGAAACCCGGATAGACTTGTTTTCGGAATGAAACCTAGAAACGCTAGATTTCAAAAAACTGCTTTACAATTAACATCAAATTTTATAATAGAATACCAGGTCATCCTAAACAACTGCCAATAAACTAATTTGTACAATGTCTTAGTTCTTGGCTCATAGAATATTGCTTTTACTCCACAAAAGAATTTGTCTCCTATTGTGGGTAAAGTAATAGTAGGATTAGTTGTTAATTAATTTGTATTCATATCAAAAATTATGACATGTAATTTTAAATTAATTTATTGTCATACTATTTAATTATTATTTCCTTCGCTAGCATGATAATCTTTTTACTTAATAATATTATAATTTAGTGAATACATACGTTATTTATTAAATGAATTAGTCTGTAAAAAAAGGAAATTTGCATGCCATCACTTAATGGGCTTATGCTCCTATTATTTTTTCAATAGTTTTTATTTTTCTTTATAATGTACCTCATTTAAAGCATTTGTATTTGAAAGCTTGGTCGATCCAGTCTCAGGAAAGAAATACAATAAATATTTTGATACAAAGAAAGAAATAATTCATTTTGTCACACTATAACGGATCACAGTAATTTATGGATAATAGAACACACTACACAGACTGAGGATAATTTAGACTCACTTTTATTTTATAATCAACCATTTACATACCTCCATATGTTTCTGTGCCATATTATTGAGCCAAGTGAGTCTAAGATCTGGACTGTGCTGGTACCCACGGGCGATCCTATGCATCAGGTCTAGCAGCATCTCTGGATCTTCCTGGAACTCCTTCATTTTCACCGTGTCCGAAAGAATCATGTGTAGGTTGAAGACTAGGTCTTTTACCTTCAAAAACGTAATTTAGTTAATGACTTATTTTATTTTGATGATCTGAACGAATCGGGTTGAGGGTTAAACAAAACATTCAAGGGCAGTTAAGGAATGGACGGAAATCGTAAACAACATTGTTTATTGTTGCATATTTGAAAAGGGGTTATCAACTGCAAGACAAATATAATAGGCTAAGGTATAATATTATTAAGATATTTATATTTCAGAAACTAATATATTTAAAGACGACAGTAGGAAAGCATAACATAGGATGCATGATACAAGACATTAGGGCACCTGATTTATTTAGACATACCGAATTCTTTGTAGGTACTGCTTCGGGCGAAGCCTGGCATAGGATTTTTTTATTATTTTATAAGTTAAAAGGTATATTAAAAGAAACGGAAGAATACAGATTTCTGCTGTTTTTATGGTAGGCCTCTTAATAAGAAATATCATAATTTATTTTATCCAAGCTATGTATGTTTTACTGATTAAAACATGTGTAGATTACAGGAAAACGTATTAGGCAATATCCTTTTACTTCCATAGGCTTCCTTTCTCACCTACCATTCCCTTTCTATATACACCCCCAATTCTCTCATCTTTATTTCCCAAAGTGTTCGGTTGACGGCAATATATGTTTGCCCCTATTACGTCAGTGGGACCAAACTATAATTGGCAAAATGTGTATGTACGTATCTAAGTAAATAATGAACCAAGTAAAGAGCTATTTTGTACCTGTTCTGGGAAATTAGAGTCCTGCAAATCGTGGTCGTGCTCCGCATACACGAGGATGGTCTTGAGAGCGCGTCGTAACGAGTCCTCACTAAACGTAGTGGAGGTGCCCACTAGAGATGAGAGTGACATTGTCACTTGCATTTTTACTCGACTGAAGTTCTGTAAGAAGAGTTCTTGTTTAGACTAGTTTCATTTTCGTTTATGGTTATTGCTCTACTTCTAAGGGTCGTAGCGTCAGGGCACGCCACGATTGTGGCGGTAAGACCCATCATGGAGGATTGGCTGGAGAGGCGGCATGGAAGCCTCTCCTACCGGATGATGCAGGTGCTTACCGGACACGGATGCTTCGGAAAGTACCTGTGTCGCATAGGCCGGGAACCAACGCCTGTGTGCCACCACTGCGGGGGCTGCAGCGAGGATACTGCACTTCACACTCTGGTGGAGTGCACTGCGTGGACGCAACAGCGCGTCGACCTTGCTGCGGCCGTTGGTGTGGATAGCTCTCGCTGGAAACCGTGGTCATGGCCATGGTCCGGTGCGAGAGAGCATGGGATTCCGCTGCCTCGTTCTATGAGGAAGTGATGTATGCCAAAGAGGCGGCGGAAAGGGAACGGGAGAGAACTACTTCTCTTTCGTCCCGCAGAAGACGCACCAGGCGCCGGAGAGTGCAAAATGATCTCCGGCCTCCATGAGCGCTGGCCTGAGGGTGATGGGCTGGGTTACCCGTCGCCGTTGTCGAGCAGGCGGCCAAGTCTGCCGGGGTTCACAGGGATTTCCTTTCTAGGGTACACCTGAGTCCCCGGCATTAGGACCCCGTGACGGAACACCGTGTGGTTTTAGTCGGTGCGAGTCCGACATACCACCTTGCCGTTGGTGAGGTGATGACCCGTGGGGGTTTCCACACGAGAAAAAAAAAAAAGAAAAAAAAAAGGGTCGTAGCGTGATATTAAATAGTACAATACACCTTTCAAGGAATCAGAGATTAGCAAGTTTAATAAAAAAAACTCTTCAGCTTTATTATCTTTATACGAATATACGCATATACATATATTTTTCTGTAAGTGTATTTGTTACTAAACTCTTTCTAAACAGCTCGATTGATTTTCATTAAATTTTTGGGTGATTTGGTCCCGGCTTGGCAAGTAGCGCTGAAATCTCTAGGATTCTTATTTCAATTTTTGACGATTTCCTTTGTGTGTTTGAGGGGGCTTCTGGATGGTTTAGATTCACAATTTGACCCTATACGTGGCGCTGCAATAGGTTTTTTTAAGTAGGAGGTATGCAGCGTGTATACGTACGTTCCCGAGCTGATAGTGTTGTCTCATGAGCGCGTAGAGCGTGGCGGAGGCGTGCGCGCGCGTGGCGCCCGACAGCGCGGCGCAGTGGCGCAGCAGCACGCGGCAGATCCCCGACTCCTCGCCGCAGCACGACCAGCCCAGCTGACACAAACATTATCACACATCTTCAATATAAAAAAAAACATATTAGAAAATTGTTTATAAACACCGATATTATATATTTCAATGTCATTGTCACATTTACAGGGTGTAGGTGACTGTACACCGAAAACCAAAAGTTAGTTTTGGATCATATTTTTTTATTATTTTACAGTTTTTGGTTAAAAATTGTAACATATTGAGTAAATAGACCATTTTTCTGAAAAATATCAATAAATACCACATAATGTAAAAAAACTAAAATGTGGTTTGATTCCGTGGGAATTGTAAGCTAGAACAGCATCATGATCTATCCAAAGCGTGTTTATATTATCCATTTACCATGAAGCAGTGGCGTAACCATCTGAGGCCCGTGGCTAATTCATCGGATGTGAGTGAGTCTGATTCGCACTTGGCAATTATTTTCTAACTCGTGTATTTTTATTAGGTTTATTAAATTTGATAACTTATATTAATTAAATACAAAATTAATATTTTTTTTAATTAGTTTTATAATTAGTGCCTCCTGTCCCGGGACCCCTCGAGCCGGAGACTCATGGCATTTTGCCCGCTCTACCACCCTATTGTTACGCTAGTGCCATGAAGCACGGATGCTATAACCACGGACAACTTTGAAAATATAAAATAAACGATACTTTACTAATACTCAAAGGTTATAATATCATAATGTATAACGATATTACTGTTGCGGTTTACCAAATTGAGACGCGTGGCGCCATCTGTTATGGAGTAGCCGAAACTAATCAAAAGTCCCAAAAAATATTCCACGATGTTCTATAAGTCAGATTATTACGAGATTTTTTCAGGAAACTTCATGAACCTTCTAGAACTTTCTATGAGATAAAGTCACCGGTATAAAAAGGCGTCGGCATCGACAACGAGTCAACAAGCGTAGAATAGCGAACAGTAAAAGTGAATATTAGTTGAGAATTGTTGTTAGTTGCGAAT